>CAJVRT020000031.1:0-33050 GCA_911728455.2 Marthasterias glacialis | reverse complement strand
GTTTTGATTTTTATTCGCAGATCCATTACAGACATGCCATACCGATTTTGTGTTGGGGGCTGTGACAATGACTCTAGGTATCTAGAGAGGATAATAAAGCGCGGTCATGTGGAGACTCTAAAATTTCACCATTCCCACAAGGAGAAACAGAGAGAGAAATTTGGCAGCAGAACATCAGCAAAGGGAGAAAATTCTTCAAACCAACAAACTTCATGAGAGCGTGTTCAAATCACTTTAAAGGTGCACACCGGCTTTGTTGGGCTATTTGGGCTACAAAATAGGCTAACATATATGAGTTCAAAGGTCTTTCAGGAATGGAGAAGAACGGTTCCTAAAAGAAATCATCAAAATTTGCCGTTTTCGAGCATTTTTCAAAAAACAATTTATCCCAACCAAAAAAGTGGTTCGGATAAATCATGTGATCTTCGGAGTTAGTTTTACTTCCACCCGTATAAAAGTAAATTACTGAACCAAATTTAAATCTTTTCTTTTTACAATTATTCATGACTATTTGACAAAAAAAGACTTATGTAAGTATTCAGATTATTGATACAATTTGTAAATAATGATGAAAAATCGAACGGAATATTCGCATTCAGAGAGTCCGTGCAACCGAAGTGTGTCTTACGGCGCACCAGCATGGGAGCTAGTGGAACGTAAACCTTGGGGCATATCCCGTACAGCCGGTGCCGTGTCTTGTGGGGCCAGAGAGACGAACCCCCGGGCATGAACTCCCCAGCTTGCCGGTCGGTCTAGCCGTAAGCGTGGGAGCTTGTCGGAGGGGTAGGGAGCCAGACCAACAATTACGTTTTTTTTACGAGGGTTTTAGTCTGTACCCCTAGCTATTATCCCCTAACTATTGTAACGTGTTGCCTGCGCTATGCACACGAGCGACGACGACGGGGAATGTTTATCCCATACTGCTGATCTATCTACTTCTATGATAGCTGCATAATGTCCACTCCCCCCAATCGCCACAACAAAAAAACGGTGGCGGTGGCCGCCCAGTGAAGTCATCGCCCGAAAGCCAGGAGATTGCCTTCGCTAAAGCTGCCAGGATTTGCAATCCGTTTGCAGCGAAAGCGGGAGGCTCGCTTAGCACATGACTGTTATTGGCCAAGCCAAATTGAAAAGATGGTCCAAGATTAGGGACACTACCATTAGTTTTTAGCCTGCAGCAGGCTGGTCACGATGAGAACATGAAGGATGTGGTTTTTGCCATAATTTTGATGGACAGGTTTGTGTCATAGAACTGTATTGTGAATATGCCTGCGTATATTTTAATTCATGAAGACTCACATTTTGACAATATTTATGGTCCATCATGTCTGTGATGTCCACATTATGCCAAGCTTATTCTCTCCCTTTCTACATTTGAACACGACCCGACAACACAGATCAGTCTTGGACCCAACTGGCATTCGTCCAAGTAATTTTTTACAACAAAGGGCCTACTTGCGATATAATGAAGAAACGTTCTCCATTGCAAGTAAGTTCGTCCAGTTCGTCGTACACAGAATACACTCTCCATTTATGTCTGTTTTTTATTTACACGTGAATTTGTGCTGGATGGATATGAAGTCTGGATCCTCATGCCTCGTCATTGTAATAATTCATACATAAACAGAGCACCAGTCTACTTACAACATTGCGCAACATTGTCACGTAAACTTGACAGTTGCAACGGCTGGAAAAGCGTATAAGCTGACCTTTGACCGTGTTTTGTTTTTTTAACATTTTTTGTTAATTACGTGATATTTTGATGATTTTTTTTAAGAACAACCATTTAAAAATTATTCTCTGTCATTCCACATCACTAAATTAGGTAAACAGTAAGCCAGTGTGTCCCTTTAAGTATGGAAGACCAACAAATGCAGAACCTCATCCAACATTATATTTGGTACCAAGTGACAAGAAAGGGAAAAGTCCACGTAAACGCAAACATAGGAGACGCCAGAGTCAACCACCCCAGCAAAAGGAAGAGGAGCCCCAACAGTTGACCCCTGTGCCCAATGAACCTGAACTTCCAAATGCCCAACATAAGTCTTCTATTAAGTACAGCCTTCGAATAAATGATACAAGACAGTAATGTCAGGTTGTTTACAGGGCTAAGAAGTTCAAGTGTTTTGGGGGTGCCCGGAGAGAGCGAGCCATAGAGCCAATATATATAGCTCTATGGAGCGAACACATACGGCCACACTTTTTTTTAGATTTTGCATCTGTATAATGTAATTTGTGTGTAATACAACACTATATTTTTTTATTTTCTGTGAAATTAAAGGCTTGTTGTTTTCTTCTCCTTTGTTCCTGGTATTTTATCAAAGTTTATTTACTGTAAGGTAATATTTGATTGAAGGTAACTTGTTTTTATTTTTATTTCATTTATTTTTAAATCCTTAGTCTATAAATTTATTGTAATGTAATTATTTGATTGAAGAGATTGTTTTGGTTTTTTTTTTACTTTATTTTCAAACTATCCTTTATTTCTTAGTGGACTAACGCGGTTGCACGGCTGGCGGCATATGACTTTGGCGGCGTCGGCGTGACTTTGTGTCATTAAACGGCATCAATATCCCATTCATCACCATAGTGTAACTTTCCATTTATTTCATTCCAAAGGTGCGAAGTGTCCATTGTGCCCAGGGTACGACGTGACTTTGGACACTTTGTAACTTGTAAAAGGTACGAAGTGTCCAAGGTACGAAGTGACCTGACACTGGCAACATGCACTGAATGCATACACCATGCATGTACACCGCTAGCTGCGCGCACGCCGAGTCTGCCATCTAGTCAGCAATGGAATCCCCACTGATTTCACCAAAACTACCCACTCAATTTTCCGACCAAAAATGTATTTTGTTGCCTGCTTCCAGACGAAAATTTTGTGTAAGTTTCATTGCTGAACTCCATCAGGTTTTTAAGAAAAGGATGAAACAAATCACGAGCTTACCTCTGCGCCATAGAGTCATGCGATAACAAGGTCAATGTTTGTCATCCATACCCTTGATGCTTTGCAAATGTTGAAAAGGTTTATTGTGTTCACAAACCCTTTTCTGTCCTCCAAATCGATATTTTTTTCTTTTGCCAACTAAAAATGCAGTCGTTACGATCTGCGTTTCACTACTAGGTGGCATCAAGTACTGTTTCCTAAAAAGGATCGCGTGTTGACTGATGCCCTGACTTGCATCACAGTTAGGTACAACTTGTGGAGTGCATGCCGTAGTGATATTGGTGAACTGCAAAAACATTACGTGTTTCAGTACTCAGTGTTTATGCTATCTTTAGCTCCCCTCCGGACCGAGCAACCACTCTACGATTCCTCCTCCCTCAGCCCAGCACACACGAGTTACTGCTTAGTTACTATAACAAGATTAAAAGAATATTTACCAATTTTCCTTGTGCTTAATAATAAGTAACTTCAACTGCAACCTTGGCCGCAATCCAGACACTTGTAAAACTGGAGTAAGGTGGCTAGAGCGCCCTCAGTGGTGGGAATTGGGACAGCCTTAATCTTCTCAGAGAATTTAAAACCTCTGGTCAAATTTGGTAAAAAGGAAAAACATAAATGTTCACAGATTTACACGAACCTTACATGGTATAAAGATAATGATAATAGAAATGTTTCCATGGAATAGTTCTTCATAAAGTTTCATCATTTTTAATTAATAAATGAAATAAGTTCCAATATTGAGACGAAAACTCTGCCAATAGAAATGTGTACAAAAGTGCTAAATGCATTTTTACCATATTCTCGCAAATGAAACAACGAAAAGAGCTTACAAATTCACAGGTTGTTTTTTTTTAATCAAATTAAAAAAACAAATCATTTGTATAGGTGCCGAGATTGCCGAGATTGAACTAAATTAACTTTGAGGGGATTATACCAGTTGAGCATAAGTTCGCAATATCTGTTGTTCAAGAACTTCATACATAATAATCATCAATTAATGCTTATACAAAAGGTACCTCTTTACTGGACAACTGCACAGTTTGTGTTAAAGACGACCAAGTCATCAATCTCAATTTCCACAGAATTTCCATAAGATGATACTGATTTTTCGCCCTATAATTGCTTTGTAAGGGCTACTGGCAACGTCATTTCTACCTCAAAATTATCAGTATTTCCCCCCCAAAACGCTCATATCCTGGGTCAAACCCCTGTTGGTAACGACCCTACTGTAAAGTACCACACGATTACGTAATTATTTTTAAAAATTGCTTCACTCATAAACGCTCAAAAAAAACTTTGTGATTTCAACTTCATTCTACTGTGACAAGTGCGATGCGTACCCCACCTTATTTGTGTATAAGTTACGTAATCATCTGTTTATTATATAAATCGCATGGCTAGCGCCCTCTGGCAGCTTCCCTTCTTGTCTTATTCTGTTCTAGGTTGAAGACCCTCATGACGTGTCACTATTTGCTGTCTTCACCGAACAGGTAAAGATATACTTTGTTTATTTATTAATGCTTAATATTTCATAGTTATTTCTTAGATCAATTAGTCTTTAGTAAAGGCAATAATATCATTAAGTTGCATTTGGTCTAGATTATGGTCTACTAGCTTTGATGGATATTTTGGTAAGACGAAACAGCGTTAGTAATCCACTGACTAGCGACATTTATATTTTATATATTTTCCTTGTAATCGTTACCTTTAAGTAATGATTGTGCCAGTGAGGACATTGTTAGTTTGTTTAATCACTGCTTTTAAGATTGGAAATGACTTATGTTTGTTAGATTTCATCATTCGTTTTCCTAAAATCAAGATGTCTACCGCGTCTTGAGTTTTGGCGCCAACCACGGCTATTGTTTATTACATTATTTTAGTGTTAACTATTTTTAATATACATGTATTAGTTGCTATTTTGTAAGATTATTTTGTTCTGGGTTGAAGACCCTCATGACGTGTCACTGTTTGCTGTCTCCACCCAACAGATTCAATTAACCAGCTGAAGAAAAAGAGAAAATTATCAGTATTTTCCCCCAAAACGCTCATATCCTGGGTCAAACCCCTGTTGGTAACGACCCTACTGTAAACTACCACACGATTACGTATTTTTTTTTAAAATTACTTCACTCATAATGATACGCTCAAAAAAATTGTGATTTCCAACTTCATTCTACTGTGACGAGTGTGATGCGTACCCCACCTTATTTGTGTATAAGTTACGTAATCATCTGTTTATTATATAAATCGCATGGCTAACGCCCTCTGGCAGCTTCCCTTCTTGTCTTATTCTGTTCTAGGTTGAAGACCCTCATGACGTGTCACTGTTTGCTGTCTTCACCCAACAGGTAAAGATATACTTTGTTGCTTAATATTTCATAGTTATTTCTTAGATCAATTAGTATTTAGTAAAGGCAATAATATCCTTAAGTTGCATTTGGTCTAGATTATGGTCAACAAGCTTTGATGGATATTTTGGTAAGACAAAACAGCGTTAACAATCCACTGACTAGCGACATTTATATTTTATATATTTTCCTTGTAATCGTTACCTTTAAGTAATGATTGTGCCAGTGAGGACATTGTTAGTTTGTTTAATCACTGCTTTTAAGATTGGAAATGACTTATGTTTGTTAGATTTCATCATTCGTTTTCCTAAAATCAAGATGTCTACCGCGTCTTGAGTTTTGGCGCCAACCACGGCTATTGTTTATTACATTATTTTAGTGTTAACTATTTTTAATATACATGTATTAGTTGCTATTTTGTAAGATTATTTTGTTCTGGGTTGAAGACCCTCATGACGTGTCACTGTTTGCTGTCTCCACCCAACAGATTCAATTAACCAGCTGAAGAAAAAGAGAAAATTATCAGTATTTTCCCCCAAAACGCTCATATCCTGGGTCAAACCCCTGTTGGTAACGACCCTACTGTAAACTACCACACGATTACGTATTTTTTTTTAAAATTACTTCACTCATAATGATACGCTCAAAACAATTGTGATTTCCAACTTCATTCTACTGTGACGAGTGTGATGCGTACCCCACCTTATTTGTGTATAAGTTACGTAATCATCTGTAACCAGGAGTTAATATTGCTGAATAACTCGACAGTCGTGGGGAGCCCTCTGTAGGCAGAAATGCACAGAAATTATGGGGGCACTACTAGCCTGGGCGCTTATTGATCTAGCGCCCTCTGTTGGCAACTTGTCCTAAGTAACCGATGCAAAGCAGTGCCCTCTATTGGCTTCTTTGACAATTTTTTTTTTAAGGAAATGCACTTCTTGAAACAAGACTAATATTAACTCCTGGTTATGCCGCCCTCTATATACTGAACTCATGTTACAACCTAAACGTCTGGAAACAAGACTATCATTAACTCGGTTATAGCGCCCTCTGTACATTCCAATCTAGAAAAGACGTCAAAATTCATCGTCAGTTACTTAGGGCAAGCTGCTGCAAACAGAGGGCGCTAGATCATTATTTTCCAAAGTTGTTTGGCCCAGGATAGTGCGCCCATAATTTGTGCATTTCCGCCAACAGAGGGCTCCCCACGACTATTGAGTTATTCACCAAGTTCACGATTTAACCCCCCCCCCCCCGAAAAGTTGCTGTCAACACAGTCCAGATACATTGCCATTTGTATACAACACCCCCTCTGTTGACTATATTTCAATATGAATGCTACTGAGTGGCGCCCCTTTTGATGGGCTTGCCCTCCCCCAATCCATTAGCCAAATTCATGTCATGTATTATGCAAGTTTATCATGGTTACCTTTGAGCGCAACATACAGTTACATTCACAAAACTTGGTTTCCCATTTATTTATTCTATATGTTTCAATCAATGGTAAATATAATAAACTAGTTGTACCCTGAGGCAGGAAATAAAACACAAGAGACCATAAATGTTTATTAAGCTGTTTCACACACAAACAACAAGATTATGCCATTCTCATTTATAGAAATCACCCTCGAGACAAGCAAATGACCTGTTTCTTCACAGTAACATGTATTTTGGGTTGCTTTTGGAGCTTTCTCGGATTGATAGTTCATACATTTTCATTATCAAATCTGTTTATCGGCACTACAACCTTTTTCATTAGCCTTTTCTTTTTCTAACTTGGGTTCATGTGGAAGGCCAAAATGATCCAGCTGAAATATTGTTTTTGTAGCTGTTGACCTTTTTTAAATAGATCATATATACCTTCGCATTTTAGGGAGACACTATTATAAGAACAAAGCAACACAAAAGTTTGTAGATTCCCCACCGTTTATGTACAAACGGGTCATTTTGAAATGAGTATAGCATGATCTTAAAAATTAAAAATACCTCATACTGAGCATTCAGGCATGCAAAGCAGTTTGTCAAAATAAAAAGATAAGGTTTGAGGTACAGCAAGACTTTGTGCCGTGTTTTAGTTTTCAGTGACATTAGGGCCTACAGCATATTCAGGCATGCATACAGCAACCGCATTTTTCAAAAAAGAACTTGCCAGGCCACAGCAAGACTTGTATTGTTTTTTGTTTTTTTTCAGTGGCAGTATATCCAGAGATGGGAAACCAAAAATGGGCAAGTTAGCTGGTAACCCTCAAAACTTGCATGCCTGTATATTATTTATGTATAGTTACAAACTATTGTTTATGGGTCATTCCACAAAGTTGGGACACAGTTTGTGACATTTGTATGACGTCTGCATGATTTTAGTCCTGCCCCATTTCTGCTTTATTTAATCACTGACTATCACAACAAACGTTTTGCCTGGTACATTTTGTACCTTGTAGTTAGTGCATACAGTGAATTTGAACAATTATGTATTTGAGTGTTGAAAAATTTGACAAATAAAATTCTGGATGTAACACGGACACAGTGTCCATGTTACATCCAAATGACACATTTTACATAATAATTTCCATTAAAATAATTTTATACTTCAACAAACATTTTCACATACAAAGGAGAATGTTACATGAAATAAGTGAGTCAAATAAATGATTTCTTTCCCTAATATGGACAAATGTTGCACAAAAATCACACTGTGTCCCAACTTAGTGGAATGACCCATATTCAGGCATGCACACAACTGCATTTCGTCGTAAATTAAAGAGGAAAGTGCCAGGCACACAGGAAAGCTTTGCACTGTTTTTCGATTTTTAGTGGCGGTATTGCTAGCTCATCAGCCGAGACACCAACAAATGAGGACTCAGCTGCTGACCTGAAAACTTGCATGCCTTGCAAAATTACCAGTTATTGTATACTTAGCCATGCACGCATCCGCATTTTAAGTTGTTAAAGCACAGGAAAAGTGCCAGGCATAACAATACTTTTTACTGTGTTTTTCAAATATCAGTGGCAATAAGTACATACAGCTCAGAAATCCGAAAAAATTAGGAAATCAGCTGATAACACAAAACGTTGCATGGCTGTATATTAATACATTGTAAATTGAATTAACTTAAATATATTATAATGTAAAAGTGCACCATTGCAAGCAGTTTAATTCATTTGGTTCTAAATTTCTCCAATGCCATCCTGATTAGGTTTGTCTAAAGCAGGGCCACCACGTGCAGGTCCCAGGATACCAGCCCCACGACGCTTTCCTTATCATTGGGGCCATCGTACTCCTTTCGAAGCGTCCGGTCCGCCACCCTGAGAACCAGGGCAGTCCCCTCAACATACTAACGCGGTCCCTGGCCCCACGGCCTAGACCAGGGACTACTCCCGTTCGGCCAACCATGATTGTGTAAACACCAACCATCTCAAGAGACGTTTGATGCAACTTTAAGATCAACCACCAGCTGTTACCCTGGCCGGAAGTGGAACCCCACAAGCCACGTGCAAGTGTCCAGGTCCCTTTTCGCAGATGTTCGGAATTCCCGTGATTACGCCGCACATTCCGAAATTAATCGAATCCGTCCGCACCACCAATCGAATTCGTCCGCACAACCAATCAAATCTCCGCACCACCAATAGACGCTTTTCGTATCATTGGGGCCATCGTACTCCTTTCGAAGCGTCCGGTCCGCCACCCCGAGAACCAGGGCAGTCCCCTCAACGTACTAACGCCGTCCCTGGCCCCACGGCCTAGACCAGGGACTACTCCCGTTCGGCCAACCATGATTGTGTAAACACCAACCATCTCAAGAGACACTTGATGCAACTTTAAGATCAACCACCAGCTGTTACCCTGGCCGGAAGTGGAACCCCACAAACCACGTGCAAGTGTCCAGGTCCCTTTTCGCAGATGTTCGGAATTCCCGTGATTACGCCGCACATTCCGAATTAATCGAATCTCCGCACCACCTATAGACGCTTTTCGTATCATTTGGGCCATCGTACTCCTTTCGAAGCGTCCGGTCCGCCACCCCGAGAACCAGGGCAGTCCCCTCAACGTACTAACACCGTCCTTGGCCCCACGGCCTAGACCAGGGACTACTCCCGTTCGGCCAACCATGATTGTGTAAACACCAACCATCTCAAGAGACACTTGATGCAACTTTAAGATCAACCACCAGCTGTTACCCTGGCCGGAAGTGGAACCCCACAAGCCACGTGCAAGTGTCCAGGTCCCTTTTCGCAGATGTTCGGAATTCCCGTGATTACGACGCACATTCCGAATTAATCGAATCTCCGCACCACCTATAGACGCTTTTCGTATCATTGGGGCCATCGTACTCCTTTCGAAGCGTCCGGTCCGCCACCCCGAGAACCAGGGCAGTCCCCTCAACGTACTAACGCCGTCCCTGGCCCCACGGCCTAGACCAGGGACTACTCCCGTTCGGCCAACCATGATTGTGTAAACACCAACCATCTCAAGAGACACTTGATGCAACTTTAAGATCAACCACCAGCTGTTACCCTGGCCGGAAGTGGAACCCCACAAGCCACGTGCAAGTGTCCAGGTCCCTTTTCGCAGATGTTCGGAATTCCCGTGATTACGCCGCACATTCCGAAATTAATCGAATCCGTCCGCACCACCAATCGAATTCGTCCGCACAACCAATCAAATCTCCGCACTACCAACAATCTAACTTTGCAGTCAAAGCATATTGCCAAAATCTCCAATTTCATGCAAAATTTGCATTTGTACACTTGCTTGCAATGGTGCAGTTATTTACAACAGTGTAATGTTAAATGTATAGTGCTGCAAAAACAGCCCACTATACGACGATTACAACAACAAAAACACAAGAATTTACAAACTTTGCCTCAGCCTTGAACATCTACGTGTTGGTAAGAAGACATTCAGCCGATGATATGCACTTGTAGCTCAAACATCTACATTTTGGATGGGTAGATCTCATCGGAGAAAAGCAAGCCTTTTTACCAAGGAAAGAAATGGAAGTTAGAAAAACATGTTTACACATAATAATTCCTTTGAATTCAACAGATAAATACTAAAATAATAGAAGCAGAGAATATATCATATTTTTAAGATTTAAGAGGTGTAAAACCAGTTTTATTCTCCTCGAAAGAGATTAAGTTATGAGGTCCTTTTGGGAAACAATTATTCAAAAGGGCAGGTATATTTTGTAAAGTTACGATGAGTGCTTTTTAAAGCATTAAATAACTTTGTGATTGATAACTCTCTTTTGAATGTGCAATATTTTCTTTTTTTCTTGCAGAATCACACGATCAAGTTATTTTTACACAGTACAACAAATACCAAAACAAAGTGTGTCTTTTTCTGTAAGATTTGGGCATAAAGATCAATAGTTATATCAAGGGCAAACCTAACATTTTAAACAGGAATGACTTGAATTTCTTTTCTTTTCATAAGACTCAACTTGTACATCACAAAGAGTTTAAAACCAAGTTATTTTAAACTTCAAATTTTGTGCATCAATCTATTGTGTGACGTTTAATTCTTGCTTCCTGTTAAGACAATTTTAAGTTTTATTTCAGACAACCTTATTAACCAGTTGAAATCGAAAGACGGGAATATACACAAATGTTTGCCCTGCCTGGAAATGAAGTTCGGCTTGGGACGCCTTTATGTAATTTCAGACCAATGGAGCAAAGGTTGCCCAGTCATTCAATTTCGGAGCATGCGTAGACCATACCCACGCCTTGTAACGCTTCAGTTCACTCACAAAATGACAAAAAAATATTGTGACTTTACTTGTATTTGGTGGCCATTCAGATGCAAATTTTGTGCAATCCCTGATTATAGACCTTTTACTTTTTATTCCAAGAAGGGGATTACATGGCATCAAGAGGCTTCCACTACTGCTCATTCATTGCATTTCGGCTCAATGGAGGTAAGTCAGAGTGAGTTGGCAGTTGAGCCATGGTTCGGTGTTTAAGTGGCACTCCTATGCTGTAGGTATAGCTAATGTTTTGCAATTGATGCATCATGAATTTAACATTTTCTCGGTCGCGCAACAAAACAGACCATCCAACGAAGATAATTTTTTTCTTTGCATTGTCAAGTCAGTGTTTCTGTGTGCCAGTGGTACCCTCAAAGAAAAAATACTCTGGCAGTTCAGCCAAAAGAATCCCCCCAGGGGGATGGGAAAAGATTAATTAAAAGTCCTGGCAGCAACTGGTTAGTAACTCTTTAGGATTTTACCTTTTACCGGAGAGTGCAGCTGCTTTATCTTGGACATGTACTTGTTGGCGGGTGGATATCTTTGGAGACGGTAAGGCTTCCTTTATGCAAATTAAAACATTCAGTTTGTGATAAATTAATTTACCTCAAATGAAATGTGATTTTCTTTAAAGTTATCAATACAAGTTTTAAAAACAATTTCACTAATTCAATACAGATAAAACTGATTAGCCAAGTTGCTTACAATTTTAAGCAGGAGTACTTCTTAACCAGTTAAAAACGGTGGATGTGAATTTACACAAATGTTCCCCATGCATGGAAACAGAAGCCATATTATAAAGATGCCATTATGTAATTTCGGACAACCGGACCACCGCTCATTCAACTGCGGAGCATGCACAGATCACACACACACACTGCCTAATACTTCGTTTCACCCACACAAGGACAAAAAAAAGGTCTTGAATTTATTTGCATTTTGTGGTAAATGAGAGGCCATTTTTGTGTAAGCCCCGATTATAGACCTTTGTCTGTTTGTTCCAAGAAGGGGGTTACAAGGCATCGAAAGGCTTCCACCATTGTTCATTCATTGTATTTCGGCTTAATGGAGGCTAGTCACGAGAGGGGCCGGCAATCAAGCCATGGTTCCATGTTTAGTGCCACTCCTATGCCGTATGTAACAGCTGATGTTTTGCAATTCACACTGCATGAATTTGACATTTTCTTGGTCGAGAAACAAAACAGACGATCCAATAAAGAGAATCTTTGTTCTCTTGGCATTATCAAGTCAGAGTTTCTTTTTGCCAGCGATACCCTCAAAGAAAAAAGGTTCTGGATATTCTGCCTAAAGAAGCCCGCCAGGGGATTAAGACAAAAAAGCAAAGAATCACGGCAGCAACTGGTTAAAAGATGATTTAGTACAATTTGTTTTAAAAACTAACCTTATGTGTGCAAACCGGATGTGGTATTTTACTGACCAGTTTTACCTGGAGGATGCATCCACATTGGCTTGCTAAGTTTGACTAGGTAGTTTACCCTGGGCAAAAAAGTGGCCGGTTACACTACCCATTAGACTGAAAAGGTCAAAGTGGTCAAGTTACCCATTCGCAGGGTTAGTTTACCCCCAAAAAGTCTAATGCCAATAGAGCTTAAGAGTAAATAATTGACAATGGGATTTAAAACCCCCTTTTGTTCAAAGAGTTGTGTGTCATACTTATGAAGGTGAGAACAAATTCTTGGAAATTGTTCGGACAATCGTTTGTGTGACAAGCTATTGTGCTCAAAGAAAAAAAAAGAAGATTAAATATGAATATCTGTTGTTTTGTTGCTACCCTATCTCTGGTAGGAACATGTTTGGTAATAAGTTTACCTGTTTGTAGTAAAGTCAGGTTTTAAGCCAGCCTGCATGATGATAGTTGGGTCTCCGACATCTACTTTCTGACTAGTAGATTTCTTTTGAGACGGGCATACCTGTACATGTAAACAAAAACATAATTGTCAAATACATACAAGATGATATACTATTTAAACTGAAAGAATTGTACTCAAAGTGGTGTTCCAAAAACATGTTTTTAAATGTGATATGTAACAACACTATTGTAAAAGATATACATTTGTTTAAAAAAACTGTTGGACTGTATTTTGTAGTTTTGTTCCTGTGAGCGGTTCGGGGGGGGGGGGGGGGGGGGGGGCGTGGGGGCGCATTGCTTTTCAGCTCAGGGGGGGGGGGCCCAGGGTCCATGTATCTGTTTTTTCATTGGGAGGGGTGGGCACCCCTCTTAACTCAATCCAACTTACAGTGCCAGCTGTGCCAACACGATGGTCAAGCTAACACAAAAACTGGGGTTTTTATTGAAAACACTACTTCAACCAGTTGATGCTGGATGTCGTGTATACGGGAGCCAGCAAACAGATGCCGTTTAATTATGCCATTGTGTAAAATCCTGTTTCAAGCTAGTTTCAAGCTAACACAAAAACTGGGGTTTTTATTGAAAACACTACTTCAACCAGTTGATGCTGGATGTCGTGTATACGGGAGCCAGCAAACAGATGCCGTTTAATTATGCCATTGTGTAAAATCCTGGTACTAAAACAAAGGTAGCTTAGACATTCCACTACTGAGCATGCACAGAGTATGCAAAAAGAGGAAACATGGTCTTAATATTTCAACGATTTTCGACCATTCATACATAGTTGTGTAATCCTGATTCCAGACCATTGTCCTTTTGTTCCAAGAAGAGGATTACGAGACATTGAGAGGCTTCCACCATTGTTTATTTACTGTATTTCTGCTCAATGGAGGTAAATCAGAGTGAACCAGGGATCCAGTTCCAATCCTATACCCAAGGTTTGGCAATTCACGGTACATTGATTCAACAATGTTTCGATAGACAAAAAAAACAATCCACAAGCTATAGAGAGAATCTTTGTTCCCTTGGCTTTGCAAGGTGAAGGTTTCTTTGTGCCAGTGGTACTCACAAAGAAAAATGATTCTAGCAGTTTCAAGAAAATAATACTGTCAGGCTGGACGGGAAAAAATTTAAGATTTCTGGGGGCAACTGGTTAAAGTACATATTTAACAAAGTTCAACTAGCATTGGATGGATATGATATTCGGAGTCAAACACTTTATCAATATTATAAAGTAATTTTTTGATGTACCAGTGAAATCACCAGCAGAGGAGGACTCCACCTTCACCCTAAATTCCTACCTCCTTGCCTCCCCAAATAGGATTAAAAAATGCACTAATGGTTGGTATAATACATCAAAAGCCATCCCCTACCCCAAACTTTTCCTTGACTCACTTGAACCCCCCTCCCCCTTATCCACTGAAAATGACTCATAACACCGTAGGAAAAGACAAATGTTTTTGTTTCTACAGTAAATCTATCTTAGATTGGCCACGCATCTGGGATAGGCTTCGCCTGCATGGCTGCTGAGTGTTTACATGGCATGGAAGTACGATCTTTGTACAGTGCTGCAAATACAGCCCATTATACCGAAGACAATAGGGGAAAAGAAAGAGAATGGTAATTTGCTTACTTATTCTATCCACCTTGGACATCTGCACAAGTAACGGGTCGGTAGACGTTGAGCTGATGGTGCACTGTACATATATGCCTCATATGTCTACTTAGTGGATAGGTAGACAACATTAAAGAATGGCATGCCTTTCTGTTGGCAGACAAACAATATAGAAATTCAGATCTTGATGAAAATTTACTGAACATTTTTTAGCTTTTTACGGGGTGTAATTTAACCAGTAGCCGCTGTATGACATGTAAACATGTGAATGTTTCCCCTGCCTAGAAACGGAAACCGTGTAAAGACACCCTTGTGTAATTTTGGAATACTTGAGCAAAGGTCGCCCCCAGACATTCCACTGCTGAGCATGCACAGACTATACACACGCTGTTTAACGCTTCGTTTCACCATAAAAAAAATCCCTGATTCTAGACCTTTGTCCTTTTGTTCCAAGAAAAGGATTACAAAACTTTGAGAGGCTTCCACCACTGTTCATTCATTGTATTTTGGCTCCATGGAGGTAAGTCAGAGTGAGCCGGGAATCAAGCAATGGTTCTGGGTTTAGTACTACTCATATGATGTAGGTAATGGCCGAGGTTTTGCATAACACCTGACATTTTCTCGGTCGAGAAAACAAACCGAACGATCCAATAAAGAGAATCTTTTTCTCTTGGCATTGTCAAGTCAGGGTTTCTTTGTGCCAGCTGTACTCAATTCCGCCAAAAGAATCCCACCGGGGGGGGGGGGGGGGGGCTGGAAAACAAATAAAATAAAAAATCCCGGCGGCAACTGGTTAAGAGAAAGTATTCATCAAAAATCTAAATGTTATGAGGGAATTGAGGCTAACTTTAATTTTTCTTTTTTCAGCAATCATTTTTATGAATTTCATTACTATTCACATGCACACCACAAAAACTTAAGCACATTTGAAAGATGACCTTGAACTCAACAAACTAATAGACGTTTGTAAGAGGCCTGTAAAATTAGAAGAGATTCACAATACCTTGCACCAATAAAAACATATTAGGCTAGTTACTATCCATTAAAAGACAAGACTTGCTGATACAGATTTAATGAATTAATGAAGTAAAAAAGCAAGCCCATGTAAAACCTAATCTCATTTGCAACTGATCTAGAAATGTTTTTAGGGAACTTTTTAAAAGAATAGCTTATATCTTATTACAAGCAATATGAATCTCAGCATTCTTTGGGCAGATCTCTTATTAAAAACAACCGCTTGCCAATAAATTTACCTGGTTGTAGTGAAGGCAGGTTTTAAGCCAGACTGCATGATGATAGTTGGGTCTCAGACATCTACTTGTTGACTGGTAGATTTCTTTTGACGTAAACAAAAACCAAAAAAAATTATTGTTAGATACATACAAGATTATAATACAATACAACTTAAACTGAATAAATTTTACTGAAAGTAGTGTTCCAAAAACGTGAAAACGTGAATGCAAAAATGTGAAAATACTTTTGTAAAAGAATACATCTGTTTTAAGAAACTGTTGGACAGTATTTTGGAGTTTTGTTCCTATCAGCGTAATGGGATTTTTTTTTATCGGTGGGGGGGGGGGGGGGTGGGGGGCGGCCTTTGATTTTTTTTGGGGGGGGGCAGGGACCATGTTTTTTAATGAATTACATGTATCTGTTTTTTTTTTCTTTGGGGGTAACTGCTTGTCAACAAATTTACCTGGTTGTAGTGAAGGCAGGTATTAAGCCAGATGGCATGATGATATTTGGGTTTAAGACATCTACCTGTTGACTTGTAGATTTCTCTTTAGACTGGCATGCCTGTAGACATGAACAAAAACAAGCCCAATAGCATTAGTGTTAATGAATTTTACTCAAAGTAATGCTCCTAAGCCATGTTTTAAACCTGATGTCTTTTAACCAGTTATTGCTGAATGATGTGTATACAAACCAACCGTACAAGAAAATGGATGAAGTGAATGTAACCCGGACATTCCATTCCACATCGTGCACAGCGCATGCACTTACTGTGCACACCTCGTTCCACAAACACAAAAAGGACAGATGGTGCTGAATATTTTGCTGATTTTCACCCATAATTGGGATTATTGAGTAATAGGTTCCGAGAAGAGGATTATGAGATATCGAGAGAATTCAATCAGTGTTCATTTATTGTAGTTCATCTCAATGGAGGCAAGCCCGAAGTGAACTGAGTATCCAGCCTTCAGCCATGTGTAGCTCATGGCCAAAGTTTGGAACTAACTGTGCCTGTATAGTGTATATGGTAGTTTTTCATAAACAATTAATTTAATCCAAGTGCTTCAAAGACAATCTTTGCTCTCTTGGCATTGTTTAGTCAAGGTTTCTTTGTGCCAGCGATACTCTAAAAAAAAAAAAAAAAGATTCTGGGAATTCTGAGAAAAAAATTAGTCCGTTTCAGCTGAACCCTCAAACTCTTTCGCTTCACTCTGGCAATCGCGGGACTAAATTTGTTCAACAGTTTTAGCTACATAAATTACAAGAGAGTAATGATCCGAAATGTTCTCCACATTCCCTCCTGCATTTCCGCATTTCAACTCGAAAGAGCGCACTATTTTGTTCATTTTAGTCGGTTAAAAAACCGCTCCGAGTCATTCTGATCATGTGGTGTGAATTGTCCAAAACTCAAGGTTTTTTCAGGGGGGTAGTGTAAAATTTGTGTTTTTTCGACCATTAAATTTTCAGCTGAAAAAAGAAAAATATTTCCCACACTAACGCAGAATCGGACTTGCAAATCAGAGCCCTGGTACCGAGGGATTTGCCCCTTTTTCATGTTAGAGTGAAAACGACTTTGAAAATTTGGTCCAAAACTCAAGATTTTTACAAGGGGGTAGTGTAAAATTTGTGTTTTTTCGACCCTTAAAGTTTCAGCTGAAAAAGAAAGATATTTCCCACACTAACGCAGAATCGGACTTGCAAATTAGAGCCCTGTTACTGAGGGATTTGCCCCTTTTTCATGGTAGAGCGAAAACAACTTTGAAATTTTGGTCCAAAACTTCATTTTTTGCAGGGGGTAACATAAAAATTTCTGTTTTTTGAACCTTAAAGTTTCAGCTGAAAAATGAAAAATATTTCCCACACTAACGCAGAATCGGACTTGCAAATTAGAGCCCTGGTACCGAGTAATTTGCCCCTTTTTCATGGTAGAGCGAAAACGACTTTGAAATTTTGGTCCAAAACTTAAGTTTTTTAGTGGGGGTAGTGTAAAATTTGTGTTTTTTCGACCCTTAAAGTTTCAGCTGAAAAAGAAAGATATTTCCCACACTAACGCAGAATCGGACTTGCATATTAGAGCCCTGTTACTGAGGGATTTGCCCTTTTTTCATGGTAGAGCTAAAACAACTTTGAAATTTTGGTCCAAAACTTCATTTTTTTGGGGGGTAACATAAAAATTTCTGTTTTTTGAACCTTAAAGTTTCAGCTGAAAAATGAACAATATTTCCCACACTAACGCATAATCGGACTTGCAAATTAGAGCCCTGGTACCGAGGAATTTGCCCCTTTTTCATGGTAGACCGAAAACGACTTTGAAATTTTGGTCCAAAACTTAAGTTTTTTAGTGGGGGTAATGTATATTTTGTGTTTTTTGGAACCTCAAAATTTCAGCTTAAAATGAAAGATATTTCCCGAACTAACGCAGATTTGGACTTGCAAATTAGAGCCCTGGTACCGGGGGATTTGCCCTTTTTACATGGCTGAGCAAAAATGACTTTGATATTGTAGTCCAACACTTCAGTTTTATTAGATCGGTATTGTAAAATTTGTGTTTTTTACCCTTAAAGTTTCAGCTGAAAAATGAAAGATATTTTCTGAACTAACGCAGATCCAGACTTGCAAATTACAGCACTGGTACAGAGGGATTTGCCCTTTTTACATAGTGGAGCGAAAACGATTTAAAATTTTGGTCCAAAACTCAATTTTTTGGGGGGTGGAGGGGGGAATGGAAAATTTGTGTTTTTTGGATACAGGTGTGCAAATTAGAGTGTTGGTACCTCTATGGATGGCCTCTTTTTTCAGGGGGAAGGTAAAACAAAGTTTCTTAGTTTTTTGCTCTAAAAGTTTCAGCCCAAATTGAGTTGACATTTCCCAAACTAAGGCAGATCCTTGCAAATTAATTCATAACTCCAAATTAGACCCAGTAACTGGGGCGCTGTACTCCTTTTTTGAGATTTTGACATCATCGGTCGTACTAGCGCCCCAGTCCGTGATATTTGGAAAGTGTGGCGCAGTGGATTTTTTATGAATCAGTTATAAAATTGTAAAAATTACGACAAAGACTCAACAGAATTGCTTGAAAATCGCCTACTGGCTTCTTCAAGTATTTAAGATGAAATAAAATGCATTTAGTTGTACTCAAGATCATTTTCGGTCCTCCAAATTGATGATTTTTAGCCCACTATCAAATTTGCCGCTAGAATCGCCATTTTCAACGTGAGGGGCCAAATATAAAGGTTGTAAAAATATCATTTTTACCTCCAGTTAGCTCCAATAGTCTTGCATCCAAAACTCAAAACTCTTGGACATCTAACAACATCTTCAACCCAGAAATGACAAGGTAGCGATGATGCTGCAAATACCCTTTAAACACATCTGCAAGGGATTGTTGTACACAGGGCTGTCAAAGAAAAAAAACCAAGAGTAGAATGGCAACATCTTCCCTAGACAGTACTTTGTTCAAGACAGGAATAACTGTGTTTGCAGACACAGACTTTCTTGATTTCAACAAGCAGGTTTCTGGAGTACTCGGAGCCGAGTACTCATCCATGATGACCATGAGGTACCGTGTTGTGGCAGAGCGGTCTAGCGCACCGAATTCAAGTTCTGGTGGCTTAGTCATCACAATGTGGGATTGAGTCTTGGTCCCGGCACTTGTGTCCTTGAGCAAGACACTTAACTATAATTGCTCCTTGGCCTTTACGTCCTAACTTGAGGATCCTGCCAAGTAATAAAGTAGAAGTAGAAGGTACTCTCCTGTGGGTTGTGGTCCACAAAAGTCCATGCTCAGGCAAAACAATATGCACAAAACAATTATAATGCAAGTGAGGGCATCAGCAAACACTGATCCTCCCAGTGTTAATGCACACAAGGAAACAGTCGTTAATTATTAGTAGTCAAATGGACATTGTAACGGTTGTACTATTAGTTGACTCAAAAATCATCGATTTGGAGGACAGAAAATGATCGTGAGTACAACTAAATGGCTTTTTATTTCCATCTTTGATATCTTGAGAAGCCAGTTTGCAATTTTCCATCAATTTTGTAGAGTCTTTGTCATAATTGTGGCAATTTTTTGAACAGAGTATCACAGATTCATTTCAAATCCGTTTCGTCATAACCCGTCAAAGCGAAAATACACACCTACAGGACAGAGTGAAATGCACGCCGTAGCAGTCGTTCTTCGGTCGTGCGTGGTTCTGTGTGCACTGAACAAAAACTTACGTGTTTCAGTACTCAGTGTTTTCGCTGTCTTTAGCTCCCCTTCGGACCGAGCAACCACTCTACAATTCCTCCTCCGTCAGCCCAGCACACACTACAGTTACTACTTATTTACTATAATAACATTTAAATAATATTTACCCATTTTCCTTGAGCTTAAAATAGTAAGTCTTTTCAACGGCAACCTTGGCTTCTATCCGGGCACTTGTAAAAAAATGGAGGTGGCCGCAGCCGCAATCCGGGCACTTGTAAAAATGGATCAAAAGGTGGCTACAGCGCCCTCTGTAGTGAGAATCGGGGCAGCCTTATTCTTCCAAGAGATTTTAAAGCCCAGCTCAACATTGGTAAAGAGGAAAAGACGTAAATTTTCCCAGATTTACATATACCTTACACGGTATAAACATAATATTGGTAGAAAAGTTTCCTTGAAAAACCGTTTTTAATTAATCAATGAAATAAGTTCCAAAAACAGATTTTGTCTCGGTTAAATAAAAACTTAAAAATGCGTACATAAATGGAAAAGAGGAAAAACGTATGTTCACAGATTTCAATAATTATTATACCTGACATGGTATAAAGATAATGATGGTAGAAATTTTTCCTTGAAATAGTTCTGCATGAACTGTTATCAATTTTAGTTACTAAATGAAATAAGTTCCAAAATTATTTTTCGTCTCAGTGAGACGAAACCTCTGCCTATAGGAATATGTACAAACATGCTGAATGCATTTTCACCGTTTTCTCGCAAATGAAACAACGAAAAGGGCCGACAATTTCACAGGTTGGTTTTATCTTGATTTGAGCAAAGAATGCAAGAATTTACAGTCAGTGTACCAATGTTGGGCTGAGGCTTTAATAATCAAATACAATTTCTTTTATTTTGTTGCCGAGATTGCCGAGATTGAATTGAATTAACTTTGAGGGGATTTTACCAGTTGCGCATAAGTTCGCAATGTCTGTTGTTCAAGAACTTCACACAAATATTTGTCCTTCACGGACAACTAATTCATGCTCATAAAAAGGTACCTCTTCACAAGACAACTGCACAGTTTGTATTACAGATGACCAAGTCATAAATCTGAATTTCCACAAACGTCCGTGAATATGACTAAACAATGTTTCAGTCGAACGATGTTTGAGTCGAAACTTTCATTATGACCCAAGTTCAATGTATCCCAAGTTCAATAGGCAATATAGCAAGACCAATTAATATCCAAGACCTTACTGGGGCAGGGGATCCCGTTTGGGCACACACACAGTGTTATTATGGAGTTGTGAGAGACAGTGATGGCGCCCACTGTTTGCAACAGTTCTTTGGAGACAGAGTGTGATATGCCTGTAGTGGATGGTAGAATCATCAAAAGGACCGCCTAGATCCAACCAAGACTACTTAAGTCTGTGCATACATTGGCGCATCACGCGGAATAGGGGAGAAAAAAGTGCATGTGGCTCATGAATATTTTGTATGCCCTCAAAATATTTAATACTAGACAGATTTGAGAGTCAAAAAGGGGGTTGGACTATTAAAACATTGCAAAATTGTGACCTGCGGGTTGTTGACTTCCACCTTTGAGTATTTTGTATGACCTAGGCCCTGCAAAGAGAGGTCCTATTTGATAAGAGGTGTAGGGACATTTTGTAGATTGATGCGCAGACTTCACAAAAAGTGCGAGGGTGTTTTATTTGGAGGGAGAAAAAATAGACAGGTGCTGGGACAATGGGAGCCGCCCGCATCGACTGATTCCATGAAAAGCACTTTTCAAAATGGCTCGAAAATTAAAATTTCTGACAGGGAGCTCCCTGTGAGCACTCGCACTTTTGGCCAAAAAATTTTTATGCGATTTTATGATAGAAAATGATAGAGTAGACATCACTGAAGAGGGTTTGTGTGTGGGGAAGGGGTCGATTCGCAATATTTGGGCAAATGGCAATATTTGGGTCAATTCTGACGTCATCAAGATGGCCGCAAAAGCTCGCTAGCTCCCGAAATAATGCAAGTTGGGACCTCTAGTTTGTTGGACACGTCTCGGAAGAGCCGCCCGCATCGACTGATTCCATGAAAAGCACTTTTCAAAATGGCTCGAAAATTAAAATTTCTGACAGGGAGCTCCCTGTGAGCACTCGCACTTTTGGCCAAAAAATTTTTATGCGATTTTATGATAGAAAATGATAGAGTAGACATCACTGAAGAGGGTTTGTGTGTGGGGAAGGGGTCGATTCGCAATATTTGGGCAAATGGCAATATTTGGGTCAATTCTGACGTCATCAAGATGGCCGCAAAAGCTCGCTAGCTCCCGAAATAATGCAAGTTGGGACCTCTAGTTTGTTGGACACGTCTCGGAAGAGCCGCCCGCATCGACTGATTCCATGAAAAGCACTTTTCAAAATGGCTCGAAAATTAAAATTTCTGACAGGGAGCTCCCTGTGAGCACTCGCACTTTTGGCCAAAAAATTTTTATGCGATTTTATGATAGAAAATGATAGAGTAGACATCACTGAAGAGGGTTTGTGTGTGGGGAAGGGGTCGATTCGCAATATTTGGGCAAATGGCAATATTTGGGTCAATTCTGACGTCATCAAGATGGCCGCAAAAGCTCGCTAGCTCCCGAAATAATGCAAGTTGGGACCTCTAGTTTGTTGGACACGTCTCGGAAGAGCCGCCCGCATCGACTGATTCCATGAAAAGCACTTTTCAAAATGGCTCGAAAATTAAAATTTCTGACAGGGAGCTCCCTGTGAGCACTCGCACTTTTGGCCAAAAAATTTTTATGCGATTTTATGATAGAAAATGATAGAGTAGACATCACTGAAGAGGGTTTGTGTGTGGGGAAGGGGTCGATTCGCAATATTTGGGCAAATGGCAATATTTGGGTCAATTCTGACGTCATCAAGATGGCCGCAAAAGCTCGCTAGCTCCCGAAATAATGCAAGTTGGGACCTCTAGTTTGTTGGACACGTCTCGGAAGAGCCGCCCGCATCGACTGATTCCATGAAAAGCACTTTTCAAAATGGCTCGAAAATTAAAATTTCTGACAGGGAGCTCCCTGTGAGCACTCGCACTTTTGGCCAAAAAATTTTTATGCGATTTTATGATAGAAAATGATAGAGTAGACATCACTGAAGAGGGTTTGTGTGTGGGGAAGGGGTCGATTCGCAATATTTGGGCAAATGGCAATATTTGGGTCAATTCTGACGTCATCAAGATGGCCGCAAAAGCTCGCTAGCTCCCGAAATAATGCAAGTTGGGACCTCTAGTTTGTTGGACACGTCTCGGAAGAGCCGCCCGCATCGACTGATTCCATGAAAAGCACTTTTCAAAATGGCTCGAAAATTAAAATTTCTGACAGGGAGCTCCCTGTGAGCACTCGCACTTTTGGCCAAAAAATTTTTATGCGATTTTATGATAGAAAATGATAGAGTAGACATCACTGAAGAGGGTTTGTGTGTGGGGAAGGGGTCGATTCGCAATATTTGGGCAAATGGCAATATTTGGGTCAATTCTGACGTCATCAAGATGGCCGCAAAAGCTCGCTAGCTCCCGAAATAATGCAAGTTGGGACCTCTAGTTTGTTGGACACGTCTCGGAAGAGCCGCCCGCATCGACTGATTCCATGAAAAGCACTTTTCAAAATGGCTCGAAAATTAAAATTTCTGACAGGGAGCTCCCTGTGAGCACTCGCACTTTTGGCCAAAAAATTTTTATGCGATTTTATGATAGAAAATGATAGAGTAGACATCACTGAAGAGGGTTTGTGTGTGGGGAAGGGGTCGATTCGCAATATTTGGGCAAATGGCAATATTTGGGTCAATTCTGACGTCATCAAGATGGCCGCAAAAGCTCGCTAGCTCCCGAAATAATGCAAGTTGGGACCTCTAGTTTGTTGGACACGTCTCGGAAGAGCCGCCCGCATCGACTGATTCCATGAAAAGCACTTTTCAAAATGGCTCGAAAATTAAAATTTCTGACAGGGAGCTCCCTGTGAGCACTCGCACTTTTGGCCAAAAAATTTTTATGCGATTTTATGATAGAAAATGATAGAGTAGACATCACTGAAGAGGGTTTGTGTGTGGGGAAGGGGTCGATTCGCAATATTTGGGCAAATGGCAATATTTGGGTCAATTCTGACGTCATCAAGATGGCCGCAAAAGCTCGCTAGCTCCCGAAATAATGCAAGTTGGGACCTCTAGTTTGTTGGACACGTCTCGGAAGAGCCGCCCGCATCGACTGATTCCATGAAAAGCACTTTTCAAAATGGCTCGAAAATTAAAATTTCTGACAGGGAGCTCCCTGTGAGCACTCGCACTTTTGGCCAAAAAATTTTTATGCGATTTTATGATAGAAAATGATAGAGTAGACATCACTGAAGAGGGTTTGTGTGTGGGGAAGGGGTCGATTCGCAATATTTGGGCAAATGGCAATATTTGGGTCAATTCTGACGTCATCAAGATGGCCGCAAAAGCTCGCTAGCTCCCGAAATAATGCAAGTTGGGACCTCTAGTTTGTTGGACACGTCTCGGAAGAGCCGCCCGCATCGACTGATTCCATGAAAAGCACTTTTCAAAATGGCTCGAAAATTAAAATTTCTGACAGGGAGCTCCCTGTGAGCACTCGCACTTTTGGCCAAAAAATTTTTATGCGATTTTATGATAGAAAATGATAGAGTAGACATCACTGAAGAGGGTTTGTGTGTGGGGAAGGGGTCGATTCGCAATATTTGGGCAAATGGCAATATTTGGGTCAATTCTGACGTCATCAAGATGGCCGCAAAAGCTCGCTAGCTCCCGAAATAATGCAAGTTGGGACCTCTAGTTTGTTGGACACGTCTCGGAAGAGCCGCCCGCATCGACTGATTCCATGAAAAGCACTTTTCAAAATGGCTCGAAAATTAAAATTTCTGACAGGGAGCTCCCTGTGAGCACTCGCACTTTTGGCCAAAAAATTTTTATGCGATTTTATGATAGAAAATGATAGAGTAGACATCACTGAAGAGGGTTTGTGTGTGGGGAAGGGGTCGATTCGCAATATTTGGGCAAATGGCAATATTTGGGTCAATTCTGACGTCATCAAGATGGCCGCAAAAGCTCGCTAGCTCCCGAAATAATGCAAGTTGGGACCTCTAGTTTGTTGGACACGTCTCGGAAGAGCCGCCCGCATCGACTGATTCCATGAAAAGCACTTTTCAAAATGGCTCGAAAATTAAAATTTCTGACAGGGAGCTCCCTGTGAGCACTCGCACTTTTGGCCAAAAAATTTTTATGCGATTTTATGATAGAAAATGATAGAGTAGACATCACTGAAGAGGGTTTGTGTGTGGGGAAGGGGTCGATTCGCAATATTTGGGCAAATGGCAATATTTGGGTCAATTCTGACGTCATCAAGATGGCCGCAAAAGCTCGCTAGCTCCCGAAATAATGCAAGTTGGGACCTCTAGTTTGTTGGACACGTCTCGGAAGAGCCGCCCGCATCGACTGATTCCATGAAAAGCACTTTTCAAAATGGCTCGAAAATTAAAATTTCTGACAGGGAGCTCCCTGTGAGCACTCGCACTTTTGGCCAAAAAATTTTTATGCGATTTTATGATAGAAAATGATAGAGTAGACATCACTGAAGAGGGTTTGTGTGTGGGGAAGGGGTCGATTCGCAATATTTGGGCAAATGGCAATATTTGGGTCAATTCTGACGTCATCAAGATGGCCGCAAAAGCTCGCTAGCTCCCGAAATAATGCAAGTTGGGACCTCTAGTTTGTTGGACACGTCTCGGAAGAGCCGCCCGCATCGACTGATTCCATGAAAAGCACTTTTCAAAATGGCTCGAAAATTAAAATTTCTGACAGGGAGCTCCCTGTGAGCACTCGCACTTTTGGCCAAAAAATTTTTATGCGATTTTATGATAGAAAATGATAGAGTAGACATCACTGAAGAGGGTTTGTGTGTGGGGAAGGGGTCGATTCGCAATATTTGGGCAAATGGCAATATTTGGGTCAATTCTGACGTCATCAAGATGGCCGCAAAAGCTCGCTAGCTCCCGAAATAATGCAAGTTGGGACCTCTAGTTTGTTGGACACGTCTCGGAAGAGCCGCCCGCATCGACTGATTCCATGAAAAGCACTTTTCAAAATGGCTCGAAAATTAAAATTTCTGACAGGGAGCTCCCTGTGAGCACTCGCACTTTTGGCCAAAAAATTTTTATGCGATTTTATGATAGAAAATGATAGAGTAGACATCACTGAAGAGGGTTTGTGTGTGGGGAAGGGGTCGATTCGCAATATTTGGGCAAATGGCAATATTTGGGTCAATTCTGACGTCATCAAGATGGCCGCAAAAGCTCGCTAGCTCCCGAAATAATGCAAGTTGGGACCTCTAGTTTGTTGGACACGTCTCGGAAGAGCCGCCCGCATCGACTGATTCCATGAAAAGCACTTTTCAAAATGGCTCGAAAATTAAAATTTCTGACAGGGAGCTCCCTGTGAGCACTCGCACTTTTGGCCAAAAAATTTTTATGCGATTTTATGATAGAAAATGATAGAGTAGACATCACTGAAGAGGGTTTGTGTGTGGGGAAGGGGTCGATTCGCAATATTTGGGCAAATGGCAATATTTGGGTCAATTCTGACGTCATCAAGATGGCCGCAAAAGCTCGCTAGCTCCCGAAATAATGCAAGTTGGGACCTCTAGTTTGTTGGACACGTCTCGGAAGAGCCGCCCGCATCGACTGATTCCATGAAAAGCACTTTTCAAAATGGCTCGAAAATTAAAATTTCTGACAGGGAGCTCCCTGTGAGCACTCGCACTTTTGGCCAAAAATTTTTATGCGATTTTATGATAGAAAATGATAGAGTAGACATCACTGAAGAGGGTTTGTGTGTGGGGAAGGGGTCGATTCGCAATATTTGGGCAAATGGCAATATTTGGGTCAATTCTGACGTCATCAAGATGGCCGCAAAAGCTCGCTAGCTCCCGAAATAATGCAAGTTGGGACCTCTAGTTTTGTTGGACACGTCTCGGAAGAGCCGCCCGCATCGACTGATTCCATGAAAAGCACTTTTCAAAATGGCTCGAAAATTAAAATTTCTGACAGGGAGCTCCCTGTGAGCACTCGCACTTTTGGCCAAAAAATTTTTATGCGATTTTATGATAGAAAATGATAGAGTAGACATCACTGAAGAGGGTTTGTGTGTGGGGAAGGGGTCGATTCGCAATATTTGGGCAAATGGCAATATTTGGGTCAATTCTGACGTCATCAAGATGGCCGCAAAAGCTCGCTAGCTCCCGAAATAATGCAAGTTGGGACCTCTAGTTTGTTGGACACGTCTCGGAAGAGCCGCCCGCATCGACTGATTCCATGAAAAGCACTTTTCAAAATGGCTCGAAAATTAAAATTTCTGACAGGGAGCTCCCTGTGAGCACTCGCACTTTTGGCCAAAAAATTTTTATGCGATTTTATGATAGAAAATGATAGAGTAGACATCACTGAAGAGGGTTTGTGTGTGGGGAAGGGGTCGATTCGCAATATTTGGGCAAATGGCAATATTTGGGTCAATTCTGACGGTCATCAAGATGGCCGCAAAAGCTCGCTAGCTCCCGAAATAATGCAAGTTGGGACCTCTAGTTTGTTGGACACGTCTCGGAAGAGCCGCCCGCATCGACTGATTCCATGAAAAGCACTTTTCAAAATGGCTCGAAAATTAAAATTTCTGACAGGGAGCGCCCTGTGAGCACTCGCACTTTTGGCCAAAAAATTTTTATGCGATTTTATGATAGAAAATGATAGAGTAGACATCACTGAAGAGGGTTGTGTGTGGGGAAGGGGTCGATTCGCAATATTTGGGCAAATGGCAATATTTGGGTCAATTCTGACGTCATCAAGATGGCCGCAAAAGCTCGCTAGCTCCCGAAATAATGCAAGTTGGGACCTCTAGTTTGTTGGACACGTCTCGGAAGAGCCGCCCGCATCGACTGATTCCATGAAAAGCACTTTTCAAAATGGCTCGAAAATTAAAATTTCTGACAGGGAGCTCCCTGTGAGCACTCGCACTTTGGCCAAAAAATTTTTATGCGATTTTATGATAGAAAATGATAGAGTAGACATCACTGAAGAGGGTTTGTGTGTGGGGAAGGGGGTCGATTCGCAATATTTGGGCAAATGGCAATATTTGGGTCAATTCTGACGTCATCAAGATGGCCGCAAAAGCTCGCTAGCTCCGAAATAATGCAAGTTGGGACCTCTAGTTTGTTGGACACGTCTCGGAAGAGCCGCCCGCATCGACTGATTCCATGAAAAGCACTTTTCAAAATGGCTCGAAAATTAAAATTTCTGACAGGGAGCTCCCTGTGAGCACTCGCACTTTTGGCCAAAAAATTTTTATGCGATTTTATGATAGAAAATGATAGAGTAGACATCACTGAAGAGGGTTTGTGTGTGGGGAAGGGGTCGATTCGCAATATTTGGGCAAATGGCAATATTTGGGTCAATTCTGACGTCATCAAGATGGCCGCAAAAGCTCGCTAGCTCCCGAAATAATGCAAGTTGGGACCTCTAGTTTGTTGGACACGTCTCGGAAGAGCCGCCCGCATCGACTGATTCCATGAAAAGCACTTTTCAAAATGGCTCGAAAATTAAAATTTCTGACAGGGAGCTCCCTGTGAGCACTCGCACTTTTGGCCAAAAAATTTTTTATGCGATTTTATGATAGAAAATGATAGAGTAGACATCACTGAAGAGGGTTTGTGTGTGGGGAAGGGGTCGATTCGCAATATTTGGGCAAATGGCAATATTTGGGTCAATTCTGACGTCATCAAGATGGCCGCAAAAGCTCGCTAGCTCCCGAAATAATGCAAGTTGGGACCTCTAGTTTGTTGGACACGTCTCGGAAGAGCCGCCCGCATCGACTGATTCCATGAAAAGCACTTTTCAAAATGGCTCGAAAATTAAAATTTCTGACAGGGAGCTCCCTGTGAGCACTCGCACTTTTGGCCAAAAAATTTTTATGCGATTTTATGATAGAAAATGATAGAGTAGACATCACTGAAGAGGGTTTGTGTGTGGGGAAGGGGTCGATTCGCAATATTTGGGCAAATGGCAATATTTGGGTCAATTCTGACGTCATCAAGATGGCCGCAAAAGCTCGCTAGCTCCCGAAATAATGCAAGTTGGGACCTCTAGTTTGTTGGACACGTCTCGGAAGAGCCGCCCGCATCGACTGATTCCATGAAAAGCACTTTTCAAAATGGCTCGAAAATTAAAATTTCTGACAGGGAGCTCCCTAATGAGCACTCGCACTTTTGGCCAAAAAATTTTTATGCGATTTTATGATAGAAAATGATAGAGTAGACATCACTGAAGAGGGTTTGTGTGTGGGGAAGGGGTCGATTCGCAATATTTGGGCAAATGGCAATATTTGGGTCAATTCTGACGTCATCAAGATGGCCGCAAAAGCTCGCTAGCTCCCGAAATAATGCAAGTTGGGACCTCTAGTTTGTTGGACACGTCTCGGAAGAGCCGCCCGCATCGACTGATTCCATGAAAAGCACTTTTCAAAATGGCTCGAAAATTAAAATTTCTGACAGGGAGCTCCCTGTGAGCACTCGCACTTTTGGCCAAAAAATTTTTATGCGATTTTATGATAGAAAATGATAGAGTAGACATCACTGAAGAGGGTTTGTGTGTGGGGAAGGGGTCGATTCGCAATATTTGGGCAAATGGCAATATTTGGGTCAATTCTGACGTCATCAAGATGGCCGCAAAAGCTCGCTAGCTCCCGAAATAATGCAAGTTGGGACCTCTAGTTTGTTGGACACGTCTCGGAAGAGCCGCCCGCATCGACTGATTCCATGAAAAGCACTTTTCAAAATGGCTCGAAAATTAAAATTTCTGACAGGGAGCTCCCTGTGAGCACTCGCACTTTTGGCCAAAAAATTTTTATGCGATTTTATGATAGAAAATGATAGAGTAGACATCACTGAAGAGGGTTTGTGTGTGGGGAAGGGGTCGATTCGCAATATTTGGGCAAATGGCAATATTTGGGTCAATTCTGACGTCATCAAGATGGCCGCAAAAGCTCGCTAGCTCCCGAAATAATGCAAGTTGGGACCTCTAGTTTGTTGGACACGTCTCGGAAGAGCCGCCCGCATCGACTGATTCCATGAAAAGCACTTTTCAAAATGGCTCGAAAATTAAAATTTCTGACAGGGAGCTCCCTGTGAGCACTCGCACTTTTGGCCAAAAAATTTTTATGCGATTTTATGATAGAAAATGATAGAGTAGACATCACTGAAGAGGGTTTGTGTGTGGGGGAAGGGGTCGATTCGCAATATTTGGGCAAATGGCAATATTTGGGTCAATTCTGACGTCATCAAGATGGCCGCAAAAGCTCGCTAGCTCCCGAAATAATGCAAGTTGGGACCTCTAGTTTGTTGGACACGTCTCGGAAGAGCCGCCCGCATCGACTGATTCCATGAAAAGCACTTTTCAAAATGGCTCGAAAATTAAAATTTCTGACAGGGAGCTCCCTGTGAGCACTCGCACTTTTGGCCAAAAAATTTTTATGCGATTTTATGATAGAAAATGATAGAGTAGACATCACTGAAGAGGGTTTGTGTGTGGGGAAGGGGTCGATTCGCAATATTTGGGCAAATGGCAATATTTGGGTCAATTCTGACGTCATCAAGATGGCCGCAAAAGCTCGCTAGCTCCCGAAATAATGCAAGTTGGGACCTCTAGTTTGTTGGACACGTCTCGGAAGAGCCGCCCGCATCGACTGATTCCATGAAAAGCACTTTTCAAAATGGCTCGAAAATTAAAATTTCTGACAGGGAGCTCCCTGTGAGCACTCGCACTTTTGGCCAAAAAATTTTTATGCGATTTTATGATAGAAAATGATAGAGTAGACATCACTGAAGAGGGTTTGTGTGTGGGGAAGGGGTCGATTCGCAATATTTGGGCAAAATGGCAATATTTGGGTCAATTCTGACGTCATCAAGATGGCCGCAAAAGCTCGCTAGCTCCCGAAATAATGCAAGTTGGGACCTCTAGTTTGTTGGACACGTCTCGGAAGAGCCGCCCGCATCGACTGATTCCATTGAAAAGCACTTTTCAAAATGGCTCGAAAATTAAAATTTCTGACAGGGAGCTCCCTGTGAGCACTCGCACTTTTGGCCAAAAAATTTTTATGCGATTTTATGATAGAAAATGATAGAGTAGACATCACTGAAGAGGGTTTTGTGTGTGGGGAAGGGTCGATTCGCAATATTTGGGCAAATGGCAATATTTGGGTCAATTCTGACGTCATCAAGATGGCCGCAAAAGCTCGCTAGCTCCCGAAATAATGCAAGTTGGGACCTCTAGTTTGTTGGACACGTCTCGGAAGAGCCGCCCGCATCGACTGATTCCATGAAAAGCACTTTTCAAAATGGCTCGAAAATTAAAATTTCTGACAGGGAGCTCCCTGTGAGCACTCGCACTTGTGGCCAAAAAATTTTTATGCGATTTTATGATAGAAAATGATAGAGTAGACATCACTGAAGAGGGTTTGTGTGTGGGGAAGGGGTCGATTCGCAATATTTGGGCAAATGGCAATATTTGGGTCAATTCTGACGTCATCAAGATGGCCGCAAAAGCTCGCTAGCTCCCGAAATAATGCAAGTTGGGACCTCTAGTTTGTTGGACACGTCTCGGAAGAGCCGCCCGCATCGACTGATTCCATGAAAAGCACTTTTCAAAATGGCTCGAAAATTAAAATTTCTGACAGGGAGCTCCTGTGAGCACTCGCACTTTTGGCCAAAAAATTTTTATGCGATTTTATGATAGAAAATGATAGAGTAGACATCACTGAAGAGGGTTTGTGTGTGGGGAAGGGGTCGATTCGCAATATTTGGGCAAATGGCAATATTTGGGTCAATTCTGACGTCATCAAGATGGCCGCAAAAGCTCGCTAGCTCCCGAAATAATGCAAGTTGGGACCTCTAGTTTGTTGGACACGTCTCGGAAGAGCCGCCCGCATCGACTGATTCCATGAAAAGCACTTTTCAAAATGGCTCGAAAATTAAAATTTCTGACAGGGAGCTCCCTGTGAGCACTCGCACTTTTGGCCAAAAAATTTTTATGCGATTTTATGATAGAAAATGATAGAGTAGACATCACTGAAGAGGGTTTGTGTGTGGGGAAGGGGTCGATTCGCAATATTTGGGCAAATGGCAATATTTGGGTCAATTCTGACGTCATCAAGATGGCCGCAAAAGCTCGCTAGCTCCCGAAATAATGCAAGTTGGGACCTCTAGTTTCGTTGGACACGTCTCGGAAGAGCCGCCCGCATCGACTGATTCCATGAAAAGCACTTTTCAAAATGGCTCGAAAATTAAAATTTCTGACAGGGAGCTCCCTGTGAGCACTCGCACTTTTGGCCAAAAAATTTTTATGCGATTTTATGATAGAAAATGATAGAGTAGACATCACTGAAGAGGGTTTGTGTGTGGGGAAGGGGTCGATTCGCAATATTTGGGCAAATGGCAATATTTGGGTCAATTCTGACGTCATCAAGATGGCCGCAAAAGCTCGCTAGCTCCCGAAATAATGCAAGTTGGGACCTCTAGTTTGTTGGACACGTCTCGGAAGAGCCGCCCGCATCGACTGATTCCATGAAAAGCACTTTTCAAAATGGCTCGAAAATTAAAATTTCTGACAGGGAGCTCCCTGTGAGCACTCGCACTTTTGGCCAAAAAATTTTTATGCGATTTTATGATAGAAAATGATAGAGTAGACATCACTGAAGAGGGTTTGTGTGTGGGGAAGGGGTCGATTCGCAATATTTGGGCAAATGGCAATATTTGGGTCAATTCTGACGTCATCAAGATGGCCGCAAAAGCTCGCTAGCTCCCGAAATAATGCAAGTTGGGACCTCTAGTTTGTTGGACACGTCTCGGAAGAGCCGCCCGCATCGACTGATTCCATGAAAAGCACTTTTCAAAATGGCTCGAAAATTAAAATTTCTGACAGGGAGCTCCCTGTGAGCACTCGCCACTTTTGGCCAAAAAATTTTTATGCGATTTTATGATAGAAAATGATAGAGTAGACAT
>CAJVRT020000030.1:0-33525 GCA_911728455.2 Marthasterias glacialis | reverse complement strand
GTGTGTTTTTTTTACTTCAAATTTGCAACAACCTAAAAAAAAAATCAATATTTTTAGGAAGTTAACTTTCTAATGGTATCCAACGCTGGTGTTGAAAGTACCATTTGAATGTAGTCTGATTATTGTACATTTTTCAAATTAATTTTGATGTTTGTAACTTTGACTTTGCGAGCGGGCCAAAGATATCCAAAATGTTTCGCGACTCTACTCTTTTCCTCATAATTCGTGGGAGTGGCGACATTTTAATGGGGCGGGGATAATAATGAGTTAGTTTAGACCCATGAACCGGGAGCTGTCGTGAACCAGTTCCTCGTTCAAGCCTTTGACCATACCCGTCAGAAACTGAAAATAGTCTAAATAGTTAAGACCCATGAATCGGGAGCTGTCGTGAACCAGTTCCTTGTTCAAGCCTTTGACCATACCCGTCAGAAACTGAAAATAGTCTAAATAGTTTAGACCCGTGAACCGGGAACTGTCGTGAACCAGTTCCTCGTTCAAGCCTTTGACCATACCCGTCAGAAACTGAAAATAGTCGCAATTAATGAAATAATATGGGTGTTGAATAAGGAACAACGAACTAACTTCAGTGTCATGTAACCCACTAGACATGTATTCGTTAAAAACGAAGTAACTGGGAAAAACTTACTATATGGCCGAATTTCAAACTGAAAGCTCACTGATTATAAAAGTTTATACCAGTACCAATCCTCCATAGAAATATATCTGTCTGAAATACTGTCGAAGTCGAAAAATAACAATTGAAGACCCCCAAAATCACAGTTGCTTGTTTTGGTTGCGGCAAGCAAAACGAGCCCGATATGAACGCGCGCAAAATCCCCACCAAAACACGGAACTGATCCACGCTGTTTTCCGATCTAAGCATGACCATCGAATTTGATTATGTTTTTTTTGTTTATTTTTTTATTATTTTTTTTTTTTACAGGCTTGTTTGCATGGTGTGTTTATTAAAAATCTAGAGGATTGGGAATGAGTTTTACTCCTCTATAAGAACCGATGGTGTATTACCCCCCCCCCCCCTTGAAGCGATTTCCATTTCTGCTTTGCAGTGTGGCACCAAAAGTCGGGGCAAGGTGCCGTGGGTATAGAAGAAATGTGACCGGCAATCTCTGGTCATCAAAGCGCTTTAACAGACTGCCTTTTTTTATTTTCCACGGGCAGTTGATAATTATTTGAGTTGATTGAAATTTGAGGGTCCTTCTGATCAACTGAATCTTCAAAATTGGTGAGGAGCCTTCGCATGTGTTTATTGGGGGTGTGTTTACACTCCCTCCACGGGGGGTGGGGGGGGGGCTTCCGAGCTGAGGTCCTTTGACGATCGTCAATGACGATTGTCCCCCACAAACTAGCAACAACTCTCTAGATACATTTCAGAAGAAAAACAAACAAACAAACAAACAAACTTGGACATTTATGAGTATTGTCATTTCGTTTGGCCTAGCCCAAGGGTGTGTATTGGGGGTGGGTAAGGAACACCTTGGTACGGGCTGAGGGCCAAACGGGGGTCAGCCTGGCGCCACTTCTCCTCGCTATTAGGCACAGATTCGCGAGAGGGACAATCTTGGTGGGGTTATACAATGACAACGTTCAGAGGCTTCAATCAATACCCTCCAAAAGAAAAAGAAAAAACACCAAAGCTGATAAATCGTGTCATCAACTCAACATTGTCCAAACTAACATCGTCCGCACATAAATCTTACTTAAGTTGCTTTAGTTCGGCTGAATTCGTTAACTTTAATAGTTGCAGCGTTTGGTTGGAACGATTTTGTAGTTGATGTTTCGCACCATGGTGTTGCCCCCCAGTATACCATAGGCCTACTTTTGGATAAAGTGAGCCGCCCACGTTACTCATGATGGAATCCCTCTCAATAACAGCTTATACAACAACCCAATATTACATTTACTAGTTAAGTCACATCCATTGAATTTTAAATAGAGGTACGTTTTTACTGTTCATAATTTATTTGGCTGGCCTTGACGAGGGCGGAATGGTGATAACCAAATTTAAGGATTTATGATTTGTCGGACTCTGACCCAGACGTGCAGATAAAAGAAGACTCCAAAACGTGTTTTGTTTTCCTGGCTTTAACAGATCTACCGGTTGAAAAAAGAAAACGCACTTACCAAGACGTATCAGTGAAAAAAAAACTTAACGAATGCAAACCATCAATCATCTGCAAAATATATATATCATACTTCCGATGGCTTACTTTTTTCCTTTTGACAAAAATATGTTATCTTTTTTTTGTCTTCTTCAACTCTGTAGGTTTGTTACATAAACTGATTGCGTGTGTATTCATGTGATTTACGGAATCAGAAACGATCTAGTTTATTGACTACAAAGCTATTAATAGAAGTCTGAAACGAATTCCGTCAGTTTTGTCAAACAGGATGGATTTTTTTTCCCGCTCATCAGTCTTGTTTCTTCTCTTGCTAAACTTTCATTGAATACACTAAGTCAAGCATAAACTTTGCTTTCTATCTATTGAAGAAAAGAAAGTTGTCGAAAGTGCATGAAGGTTGTGAAAAATTGTTCGTGCGAGGAACGAAAACCGCGAACTAGATTCACAACGACGCCAAGCAGACTAATATCGGGACCAAGGGCATGCATTTGCTTCTTTTCAAAAGAACGAAACAGACAACAGACAAACAAACAAACAAACAAACAAACAAACAAACCAAGCTCACATTGACTTTTTTTTCATCTTCTGTATAACATCCATTTTAAATAATCCGGAGCACTCCGAGTAAGATTTTAACTTCGTGACCGTAGGCTAAGAAACGAAGAATGGCTAACCTCTTCTCAAAACAAAACGGAAGACCTTGAGACGACTCGAAACTTTTTTTTTATCGAGCCATGGTGAAGCGAAGAGCCTAAGGACGACAATGGATCTCCAACCCACACCCGCGAAAAATTAACGCCGCGTTGTTTGCTTTGGGTCCTTCCGTAGAAGCATAAACCCATGTCAAGTCTTTTGGCAATATCTGTCCTGAAGTTGACATAGGGGAGTCACTTTAAATACCCACTCTCCGATCCCCCCCCCCCCTTTTTTTCAGAAATTCCGGAGATTTGTAAAGTCATCACTGGGAAATCAAATAGAAGGGTGTAGCGTAGAGACGCAATCGATCGGTGTGGCCTCCACTTCGTCTCACCAACGTATTCATCTGTCGCAAGATAAGGCACATATTGAAAGCTACAAGATAAAATTAGGGGATACCGTGTAAAAAGAAAGACGGGTATATATCCCCGTGGAATTAAAAAACAAAATGATCATCAAGATTTGGAGGGCACGGAATATTTGTCTCATGTTCGTCATTCTTAATTAAGTTACAAAATCAGGGAATTTCGACCGGAATGTTCCAGTGTGTGACAGATCGGTGCAAATTTTAACCGTGTGTATGAGCTACCCGGTAAAGATTAAAGATTTACAAATCAACACTAAATTTATCAAAGATGCATAGTCCGATTTTCGCCGAAATGTATATTCTTTTATTCTCTGAACGAATTTTTAGTTTCAAAACGAAAAACATACAACAAATTTCGCGAATGGGTCCTTCCATGAAAGTGGGACACAACTTGTGACATTTTCCAATATTACCTTTCTTTGTTAGAAAGAAATGTTGATTCTAATTTATGTTTATCAATCATCACATTTTATTTGGATTTCGGAAGTATTTCAGAAAGTTTCAAATCCTTCCCACACCATTCTTACCTGATATTTTTGCTAATATTCTTAAAAATTCATGGTAACGACGTAACAGGGACACCGTGCTTGTAACACATATTTTTCAATGTGAAACAAATTTACAAATGTTTGACAGAAACTTAATGCCAAATCCATAAAAAGAAAAGAATTTCCTCCGTGGCTATTGACGTACACATGGCTGAGAAAATTAAGGATATATGTCACAATGTCACAACGTGTTTTTTTTTGTACTTTTTCTTTTTCGCTTTTCTTTTATTTCATTTTGTCCATTTTTAGAAAAAATGGTCACGAAGTTATGTACAATAAAACATGTTCCTGCATACTTGTACAGTACACACGTGACCACACGTCCACGCTAACGTGACCACACGTCGACTCTAACGTGACCAAACGTCGTCTCTCACATGACCACACGGGGACACACCCCGGCACAGTTTGGGCCAATGGGCGTTGTTGCCCAGTGTGCACGTGCACCCGACACCGTGATCAGCGGCAAGGAAACGGGGTCACAAAGTGCGCCCTCCGGTGGTTGACTTTCCCCCAAACACCAAACTAATGAGAGGATTGTTTTATGCCCAATCCTGTTGGTGAGCGATGACGTTTTGCAGCCGGGGGTCCAATGAAAACAAGTGGTATACATAAACGTACGTTAACATTTTGCTACACTGCACATCCGGCTCCAAAACGTCATCACTTCCCAACAGGATTGCTGAGTGTTTCACAGTCAGTACCCCCTTTCTAATCCCCCACCAATATGTTTTACATTTCTTTTTGACACGCCATGTATGGATAGCTTCTAGTTGTGCTCGACGTTTCGACTAGTGTGCTCTGGTCGTCATCAAGAGATTGATGACGACTGTAGAACACACGGCAGGAAAACAGGTCACAACCTCCGTAAACCTTCTCAGAGCAATATTTTGACGATAAGAGGCTTATCCAATGTGTTTGTACCGTTCAGACGCAAAAAGAGTTAAACCAGAACCGATCTAAGCTGAGTTAGACCAACTTTAGACCAGCTTAGGTACGGTGTATGAAAGACCTCATCCACTGCAAAAACTGGGGTGTTAAATTTGATTATCTCGGTATCTATATATGACAACATCGACATGGTGTTAGATATCCCCATTGCTTTATCGTCGGTAAAATTAACACCATGTCAGTGTTGTCACATATAGATACCAAGAGAATCAATTTAACACCCCAGTTTTTGCAGTGTAGTGGGGCTGATAGAGGAAATACTTGGGGGATTGTGCCTCTGATAATCCAAAATGGAATTGATTCACACCGTCAGAGTTTGTCATGAGAAATTGGTGGCAGTCCTTCGGAGATTTGTCCCCTGAAAAAACAAATTAAGGTAGAATAACACGGCATTTTCAAAGTGGCCGCCATTGCGTGTTGTTCCACCCACATTTTTTTTCTAAGAAGTCTGCGATGTCCCCACAGCCAAATGTCTTTCTCATGACATATTCTGACTGTGTGCCAAATTTCATGTTTGTATCGTCAAAGGCACAATCTCCTCACGTACCTGAACCGAACATGTTTGTAAGAATAAAGATAAGATAATCAACCAGTTCCCCATCCCTTATTCTAACAAAGTTCTTAGAAAAAAGGATCGATTCCACGGACTAACTGCCGACAGAGGTAACATTATTTAATAACATTGGACAACCCCTCTGTACTCAGAAGCATCGATCTTTTCGGTTATTCCATTTTTTCTATTATACGCCTCTCTCACAGGATCGATTAAACACGGTAAATATTTAGAAACCGTCCAATCTTTACTGGTATACGCCCCACCGAATGGCTGCTTTGTACTATGGAATCATATCGATCCCTTCCGTTATTCGGTCAATCTTTATTCACCCGCACGCCTGGTTGGGTTTATCACTGGATGGGGTATCGATTAAGTATATCCGATAGCTGTACTGCCTGAAAAAAAAAAACTTTTTTTGTACTCGATTGTTTACACGACATGAAATTTATCGATTCTTATGTGCGGTACCACACACGCATGAAGCCTCTACAACAGCAAATATTCAAACACTGGCCGTAAACAAATAATTTATTTTCCCGCTCCAAAGATTAAAATCTGTTGTTTCCCTTTTCACAGGAAGTTGTGGCGACGGTGACTCAATGTCATAAAATGTGAAACACCCCCCCCCCCCGACAAAAAAAACAATAAATTAATTAAGAAATATGAACGGTCTCTTTCATGCACGCATTAAAAGTCACTTCGAGTTTTTACAAACGAGCTTTGCATGCATTTGTGTGTACTATTTATACAAAAGCATTATTTTTTTATTATTATTATTATTGGAAATTTTACAAAGGACGGTCTGATTTTGTATTCTGAACGCTAACAAATGCATAGACCCTTGTGGGAAATAAAGACAAGCATGCATTTTATTTCTTAAATTTGTGGCCAACTTGGTAGGAAATATATTGTCGGTTGTTTTGGTACGTACACTGTATCAATATAATGCTGAAGGGTCTGTGTAGCACTGAGGGCCCCTTGTTTACTGACGTCACACACGGCTAAAGCCTGCCCATGGTCTGACGTTTTGGGCGTCCAATTTTCCATGTAAGGGCCATTTCACGCGAGGCAATTTACAGGCAACCAGTTCCAGGCAATCTCCAAGAAGAAAAGACATTCACATTTTGAATGTTCACCTAACTTTCTTGAGGATTGTAAGACATTGTTAGAAAAAAATAACTCCTGTGCTATACCAAAGTGTTTCTTGTGCCCAGTGTGACATGGCCCTATAGATAAAGGCCAAGTTTGTACAACTAGAGGCTAGCGGCTAGCGGCTAATACTAACTGGTACTCATGCTCAGAAACATGTGTTGGGTACCAGGCAATATCGACGTCTAGTCGACAAGCGGTCCTTGTGCCAACTTAGCCATTGTGCGCGTCTAACTACGCGCGCGGTGCCTTAAATGCGCGTTGAACAAACACACACTGGAAACTGACTCCCCAAAACAGCATAACCAAGATTTGTGTACGGTGATGACGTCATGGTATACTTTACTGATGCGTTGCACAGCAATGGCTGTCCTGTCACTATACAACATATACTTTGTTTACTTCCAAATAATTAAACATTTGATGTTCACAAATTCACAAAATGAAAATCATTTCAACAATACATTTTCGGTATTTAAAGGTTACTCAAAGTTTCAACGGTGTTAGACAGAAGCCCATTCCACACTGGACAAAGTTCCCTGGAAGGTCCTGTGGAAATTTGGTTGACCTCTTCACACTTGAATTACTGAGCCTGGCAAATTCCCGGGAAATAGCCATCTCCCCCTGGAGATAGCTATCACTGCTCGGGAATATACAGGGGTAAGCATCAGGAGTGTTCATTTCACTCCGGGAAAAATTGCGTCAGGTGTGACGTGAACGTGAGGTTAAAATTCACCAGATAAGATCCAGGGTTTCATTTAAAAATGTTGGTTTCAGCTTGGACCTGTTTTCGATGTTTTTTGCAGGTTCCTTGGTTCCCTTCCCATGATCAGATGCGAGGGCAACTCTGGGAGAACCAACGATGGTACAAGATGAGGAAAAAAACCAGATTTATCAATGATGCAAACTGATGCTGACAAGAGGGAGCGGCCAGAGAATGACCGGGAAAGGACTGTTGATATTAACACTGGTAAGACATCTCGTCTTCAATTTTTCCCCCGGCTACACGTAATATTTCCCGGTACCATGTTCGTGGATTCTCGCCCTGAATATGAGCACGCCATTTAAAAAAAAATTGTCGAAAGCGTGCAATGTTGACTTTTTAAGCATATAAGTTACAATCATGAAAAAAATAATAATAATAAAATTAGTTGTTGCAAACTACTTACCAACTAAAATGACCTGTTGTGATGCCACCAAATGTTAATGACCTCATGTCTCGACCCTAGCAGAGTCTTTCTCAAAGGCTTTGAGACAGACTCTGTTAGGGTCGAAACGTCAGGCCATTAACCATTTTGTTGCAGGTTACGATCATCTAACAGTCAAATAAAAAAAAAAAGAATTACCCGGTTAATTTCTGTAAAACAATCTAAAAAATAAAAAAAATAAAAAAAAAATTTACTTCGATTTCATTTACACGCAAGCATTTCCCCACTAATGTGATCAGACTAGTGTTTTTTTTTTTTAGCCATTGTTGCATTCAATTTCGTTTTTCGTGCACGCATGACTTTCGGTCTTCTCATTCAGGTTCATGTTCAGTTATTCTATTTCATTCATAGGCATTAAAGACTACACGTTCACCATTCTTCAGTTTAATATCTACTACTTGTTTACAATTGATGAAATTGAAATGATTGACCAGCCTCTGCTGCTGGATTTTAAGAATATTGAATGATCTTGGGCGACCTAATGAATTTGAATTGATCATATATTTGACCAGTGAATGCTAAACTCCTATTGACTGAATGCTGATGCGCAACAGAGCATTCATTTTCAAACGAAAATGAATGAGCCGGCGGCGTATTAGATTGAATAACGTTATTGTTGATAGTGGCCGGGAAAACCTACGGTAACGAAACTAGCCCGTGTATAAAAAAAATCACAAAAAATGTGTTCGTGTTTTTGACTTAAAGGTAAATAACAAGTACGCGAATTTGTTATTTAATTTTTCTGCATTATGTTTTTATGCTGTGTCCGAAGTGGCGGCTGTAAATGCGGCTGCGGATGTCCGGCTGGATCACCGCCCACCATGGGCTGCCCTTATCCCTTTAGTGGGATATTCAAAAGGAGTAAAAACTTCATTAAAATCTCAAAAATTACTGCATTTTAGAAAGCAAGAAAGGCCGTGTCCGAATTGGCGGCTATTTACGGCTTCGGCTGGATTGCCGCGACAACTTGTGTCGAAATATAAGGATGTCCATAGTATTACCCTTAGCCTGTAGCCGTACTCGTGGTACTCGGTGCCAATAGATTTTTTTTGATTTTTTGTTTATTTTGTGTGTGTTTTGGGTTTTTTTTCTTTCTTTTTTTAATTAAACCTTGAAACAACACTTCGCAGCTTCTTCTCCACGGAAGAGGAAAGCAGTCTGGTCCCTTAAATGATGTGAGCTCTCACTGCCATCTAGTGTACAGGGATCCCGACTATTTTATTAACGCTATGCACGACGAATAGACTGGCCAAGCATAAACAACAACGAGCAATTAATCTCGTTGAATAGAATAAAAAATAAAGTTTTCTCGTTAAAAAGAGTAGATGGCTTTCTTCCAGCAAACCTTTCTATTCACTTCGGCAGTTGGTATAGGTTCAGCAATTCCAAGCGAACACAAAAATAAGCGGTTTTGCCTTCCTTCACAAGATAATCAAGCATTTAAAGCCTTTAAAATTGTGTGAATTGTGTGGAGTACTCATCTGTCACATTCGTCCTTTGGTGTGATTTGACAAACTTGTCAGACCAGAGTCTTAGTGAGCTGTTGTAGTCCCCCACCCCCCCCCCCCTTTTGCCACCAGGTCCATTTCCTTACCGGGCGCGTGCCCCGACCGCTCCCCCCACATGTGCCTGACAACGGGCCCACCAGCTCAAAGGCGCCGATAATTATAGTCCGTACGCGATCACTCAATCATTCTGCAAACTGTCGTCTACACCAAAAGTGTACCCGATTCACAAAAATATCAAGGGCTTCCTTTAAAAAAAAATAACAGATTAAAACAAATTTATAAAAAAGGGGGAACATAAAGAAATGGTCGGTATTGTACTGGTTGAAAAAAAAATAACAATGGAAGCCATGCGTGCCTATAGTTTTTTTTTTCTCGTTTTGTTGGACTAATCAGTACACTTCAGAGTGCACGTGATAGCAGTCTAAGTAATGTATCCATTTGCTGTTTGGAATTGATGGATAAGACACCAGCAAGGATGCGACGTTTAGTGGATTTTGGGATTTGTGACAAAGATAAATGCAGTGGTGTGTTTGACGAATATCTTTAAACTGATCTAGCATCTGTGACGTTTATTGAAACTTGGGCACGACCTGCATATAAATTACTGCCCCATCTTTGTGTGGATTTCGATTTGTTTGGCATGAAAGCGCGGATTTCAAAGGCAACAGTCAAAAGTGGGTTAAGTGGTAATTCCATACTTCATGAACAACATTGGTATAACCTAATGAGATAAGTGGACCTATCATTCCATCACTTATTTGTTGTATGTTTTTTTTTGTTTTTTTGTTCGGTAGTTCTTGCGTTGTTCCTGATGTTTTTGTTTATTGGAGTTGTTGTTTTTGATGATTTACTTAACGTTGTTTGCTGTTGCTGCTGCTGCTTTTGCTACTGCTGTTGCTATTGCTTCGCTGTTGATGTTGCTCTTGCTCTTGCTCTTTCTGTCATTTTCTTTGTCGTTGTCGTTGTAAATAATGGTGTTGTCATTGTAATTGTCATTGTTGTTGTCGTCGCTGTCATTGTCATTTGCGTTGTCAATATCGTTGTTGTAGTTGTCATTGTTGTCATTGTCTCATCGTTGTAGTCATCGTCGTTGTCATTGTCATCATAGTTGCCAATTGTCTTGTCGTCGTTGTCATTGTCTTTGTCATTGTCATTGTTGTCGTTGCCATTGTCATCGATGTCAATGTCGTTGGTGTCATAGTTGTTGGTGTCATTGTAGTGTTGTAGTTGTCATTGTCTATGCCGTTGTCATTGTCGTTGTCGTTGTCCTTGTCGTTGTCAATGTCGTTGTCGATGTAATTGTCGATGTCGTTGTCAATGTAATTGTTGTTGTCGTTGTTGTCATTGTTGTCGTTGTCGTTGTCGTTGTCGTTGTTGGTGTCGTTGTCGTTGTTGTTGTTGTTGTCATTGTTGGTGTCGTTGTTGGTGTCATTGTCGTTGTCGTTGTCGTTATCATTGTCGTTGTCGTTGTCGTTGTCGTTGTCGTTGTCATTGTTGGTGTCGTTGTTGGTGTCATTGTCGTTGTAGATGCCGTTGTCGTTGTCATTGTCATTGTTATTGTTATTGTTGTTATTGATATTGTTATCGATGTCGTTGTCATTGTCACTGTCGTTGCTCTTGTTGTGGTTGTTCGGTTGGTAAATGAAAAAGTGTAAATAGGCATCTTTCTTTAAAAAGAAAGAAAGCAGAACCCAATTTCAACTTCAATTTTTGCTACAAATAAGCTTGCTATCCTTGCAGTGACATTAGCCTAATGGGTGTCATTGTGATTGTACATAATAAATCAATGAACCTCGTCCAACTTCAATGCAAAAGATTTGCAAACCACGCACTTAACTTGTGGCACGCAAGGTTAAACTTTATCCTAAGTCGTTAAGATACCTGGATTACCATAAACGAGAGAAGACAAAAAAACGGAGCCAAGCAAATAACCATTTAAGTTCCCATGTATTCGGCTTTTAAAAGTACCGAAAATCCCCCTAAGCAGACGACCGCGAATTTGGTTTTTGTTTTCGCGCCTTTAAAAAAAATAATGAAAGTGACTCACTTTAAGGTCGACACATTTAAATCAGGGTCAACTTTTGTACGGTGGCCCAAAGAAATTCAACTGACAAAAATTGTTAGAGACCCGACAACACGTTGATACAGTACCGTCCCTTCCCATTAAGAGGTGGTTTTATTTGCTGGCATCAGACGAACGCTAAACAACACAACACAGCACACACACACGCACAAAAAAAGAGCCGACCTAAAAAACTACCCGCCCCTTTTCTCATGCATGTAGAACCCATAGTAGTCGAGGGCTGCCACAAATCCCCTTCCCATTACGCCAAAGCTCCCCGCGATTTAGTTCAGTTGTCTGAAAATGAAAATCCACGCCAAGAGCTATTAACTTTTTCACGGTGAATTAAATGTCATTGGAGTTTGAAAGATTACGATCCAGCCTGGATAGAAACCCGTTCCGGAACAGACCTTCCACGTAATATTCACCCTGTGTTTGTTTTCTTTGCCTAAATGGGTTCATTTTTTTTCCCTCCATCTTTCCTCCCCGCTGTGTTTTTTTTTCAGATGAATTGATTCATGAGCTAGTTCTCTTTGTAAACGGCTGCCTTCATAATAAGTGGCTCACAAATATCCTTCAAGATTTAGAAGTCTTTCCCGCCTCCTTTTTTTCATTCAAGTTTTTATTTGTTATTTTTTGTTCTTCCTTTGTTCATAATATTCATATCCGGTTTTGATGTTATATGGTGTTATTCGAAAAGGGTTCTGCACAGGGAAAAAAACAGATAGCAAATTTGTTCAATGTGATATTTATTCGTTTGAAAATCTTACGTTAAAACCCGTAAATATCTGAAGATGTTTGTGAATAGACGGCGGTGAAATGTCGGTTCTAGATGCGGGAGGCAAACCCCAAAATAAAGAATCTCATGTTGTCAGACAGGGATAGGAAACCCATGGCTCTGGTACAGGCTGAGATTCGAACCGGGGATCTTCAGAGGCTGAGCAGCGTGGCACTCCGTGTGATCCGTGTGGTTCTCCCTGACCTTCTCTCGAAAAAAGTGGTTTTATCGAATTCCGACGATCGAAGTCAGAGGCGCGTTCTTTTTAGCAACAAGCTGACCAGAAACACGTTTGAGATTCGGTCATCGGTTAGGTGTTTTGACGTCTGGCGTTTTGTTTCACGATGACGTAGTCTGTATTACATCATGCCGTGACTGGAGTTGTTGACTTAGTTAGCGGGTTGCAAGTTTTATAAAATTGGGAACTAACTAACTAATAATAATAATAAAAATAATAATAATAATACGTAGCTCTTATATAGTACTGTAGTGCTTTATCACACCTTCGGACGTCTCAAAGCGCTCGTAATTTCTTCGACAAGGTAGGCCTATACGGAGCTAAGTTTGAAAATATTATAAGAATCATGTATTTACATAGTAACGTGTAAAGGTTTACAAGGTGCTGTGGCGCAGTCTGCAGTCAACCATGCCTGAAAACACTGGGCAAACCCCTTCTCGTAACAACATACTGGGTTCTTTTTACGTGCATTGCACAACACGGCTTTACGTCCCATCCGAAGGACATGGCGTCACTTCCCAGGGACATGACGTCACTTATGAGCATTTAGTACAGGAACGGACACCCTCTCGCTGTGGTCAAAACAGCTACAACGCACGTCCGGTGCTGCGTTTGAAGTCAAAGATGGCGGCAAACGCATAAGGTCTATAATGGTTAAGTGCCTTGCTTTTTTTCCGAGTGTCAAGTTCGGGACTCGAACCCACACTCTGTTGATCAGAAACGCCAGAGTTTGAGTCCGGTGCGCTTGACCGCTTAGTCACGACACGCCACCAAACAGTGACTATATGTTGTAACAAATAAATAACATTGATATATTTTATAGGAAATAAAGCTAACTTAACGCCATATTTTGTTTAAAAAAAACATTTTTCAAAAGATTTGCACACGAAATGTTTCTTGCAGTGAAATAGTTTTCGCGTGGCTGTCATTTTCGCGTGGCTGTTGTTTAGGTCAATAACAAAAAATGGTCAGGGTCGCCAAAACGCCAACAAAAGAGCCAGCGAAGGCCACACACGCGCCCTTGAATTGGATAGGCGTGGTTGTTTACATACCTCTTCTTCGGGAAACCAGTTCAAGGGCATATCAAAGGTCAAAATCAGTGAGCCAAATTACAAATTAGTACAATCGCCTTATTGGCAACATTTTGGACTTGTCATTGTTTTAAACTTTTGCTTCACTAATACTATAAGCAGCAAAGACAACTTTTGACGTTAAATCGTTTTCGTTTTTACCAAGAAAAACAAATTGAAATATTGGAGATTTTGTTTAAAGTTCAATTAAATTAGCATGTTTGTAAACATCGTCAAATGACACGCCGCCTATCGTTAACCAATCAAACTGTCTCGAAAGTTTGCACACCCAATCGTAAACGACGAAACATCAAAACATGATCCCACCACCTGGCATCCGACCAATCAGAGTTACCGACACTTAGTAACTAAGAGTCTGCGTAAAAAAAAAACAATCATCCAATCACCGCTTACAATCCATCCATCACCATCCTCCCCACACCTGTCAAAGGCAAAGGCGACAAAGGGTCACGCTGCACAATGACCGCCAACTGTCAGCGGTATTTTAGTTCTTACCGGCTTCCTACGGTTGTCATTTCATGGCACTTTATCAACACATGCCCACTCCACCAGTTGGCATCTTCCTCCGTTCATTTCCGACACTTCCGGAAAGGGCAGGTGGGGAATTTGGCGGGAAAAGCTGAGGATTTTCGTTTTCATTTTGTGTGGGGGTCGTCTGTCGCTAGCGGTCGAAAGCAGACTTTTTCTGCAAAGGGCACGAAAGGTTATGATACAATTTTCACCAGACTGCTCTTTCGTGACTTTAGAAACTCAAACGTTTTCTTCGCTTGAAACTGAAAAGAAAACAGGTTGAATCGATTATCGTAAATCTGTCACTTGGATTGATAAACTTAGTTGTCTAAGCTGGTGGTTGTCATGATTGCTATTTTTTTTTATTCTTCTACAAACTTGCTTAGTCTTTGTCAAATAATTACCTTGCACAGGCTCAAGTTACGCCAAAATTAATTATAAAAACATAGTTAAGGTTATCGCAGAAACTTATTTTTATTTCAAAGTTAAGATGTACCAAAATTCTCATGTCCGTATAGAAAAGACGAAAAACAAAACAAGCAATAGTAGATTAAAAGAGGATTTATTTTCGAGTTTGCTCTTTTTTTTCTTTTAGAGAATATTTTTGATGAAAATTTATAAATTTATTGAGTAAAGTAGGCCTACAAAATAAAAGAATGAGCTCGTTGCGATCTCCCGGTAAAATAAAATGAATTTTTTATCTTACCCATCACAGCATCGCAAAAATATAAAACAGCGGTGTGTTCGGCCGAATGCAAGTGTTTAAAATGAAACGTATAGGGTAATAAGAAGACTTCTCCGAATAGAAAGAGAGATTTAGCGACCGCTTGCTGGGGGATTTAGCGGATTACAATTGCTTCATCTGAGAGTGCGTCTAAATGAGACCGGAGTAGACCGGTTAAAACCGGTTAAAACCATCCATCGATCGTGTAAATTGAATCTCTGGCATTTGTGATCCGTCCAACAATTTCGGCGCGCAATTTTTATTCTTGTCTTCTTTCTTGTGAGAGGTGGAACTCTTTCGGCGGGAAATGGAGAATATAAACCGTCTGCTTCAGACGGCTATTATTTTGTCCGAGATTTTTTTTCTCTCTCTCTTTATGTGTGTGTGGGGGTCTCTATGAATAGCAAGCATTCGCTGATATTTAATAGGTAATTAATATGGAATGGTTAAGGAAGCGTGGGATATCCGGTTGTGCTTCGCTGTTTCTAGTGGTAGCGTCTGCATGACTGCGTACTGGTGAAAGAAAGTTTGATGTTCCAGAAGTTAACTTGACTCTGAAAAGGCACGATGCAAAATCGGTTATAAACATAATGCCCCAAGCGAAATGTTATGGTCGATTTCCATTCTTAATTCTCAGCAAATTTCCCGCAGTATGAGAAGATTTTACCCAAACACCCATTTCTTAATTTGGTCTTTCAAATCGAAACATACGGAATGAATGAATGTACACAAATCCCAAATAAAGCATCTACGATATCAGAAGTTGATCGTTTTGAATGCCTGCCAGAATCCCTTTAACATACGTCATACCAAATTATCTTAAACTGTTTAAGAAATTGTTTACCTTATTCCGCAAGACATTCTATGCCAATCATTGTTTTCACTTCTTTTTTTTCCCCTAGGTTGAACGGGAGCACTGCATGGTGTTTGATTCCATGAAAGAAACTAATGCGGTATTTTTGGTCAGAGTCCTCAACACGCAGGTACGGTTATAGCTTTAACATTGATCTGGGAACCAGACTGACGTTCTGTTAATGAAACCTCAGTTTGGTCTCACTCAATATACATAGATTATTATTTTTTGTTATTGTTCTTTCCTTTTTTCTTTGAGAAGGGTCAATTTATTTTTATCCCTGAGTTTCCAAGTAAAGACTTGACAAACAATTGGTGGAACTTTCATCAACATAGGTATTCCCGATTTAGTTAAAACAACGGGAAGCAATTCATATAGTTTGTCGGGGAAATTGGGCAAGTTTGCTACCAACCATTGAGAAGAAAATTTTGAGCCATTATGTCTGACCCATTATGTCTGACAAACCATTACGTCCGACCCGTTGTGTCCGACAAACCATTACGTCCGACCCGTTGTGTCCGACAAACCATTACGTCCGACCCATTGTGTCTGATGAACCACTGTATCCGACACCCATGATGTCCGTCGGACACAATGGGTTGGTCATAATCGTTCGACCGACATAATGATTCTAAGTTGTCGTCGGACGTAATGGTCCACGTCGAACATAATGGTGCTTAATTTAAACACACCTTTATAAAAGGGTATATCGATTGCGTAAACTGACATAAGCAACGGGGATTTGGGCTTCTAAAAATCTGGCATTAGGCATCAGGAATACCACCAACAGTTTGAATGTAGAGTTTACAATTAGAATTTGTAAGAGTTACATGGGATCGGGCATACCACCGTAATCAGAGTCCAACAGTTTGGATGTTAAGTTTAAATGGTTTATGTAAGAGTTGTACGGGATCAAGTATACCTCCATAATCAGAGTCTAACAATTTGCGTGGATGGGTTGGTAAGGGTCCAAGAAAACCAGTCAAGAGGTTCTCTAAATTGTATAATCATGTGAGTTTGGTAAGGGAATAAATTAATTCAAACCTCTCAAATACTTTTTATGGTTTACATTTCCCCAGAAAATTACCTTTGATTGGTCATTGGCCGGTCATTTTCGGCAGGTAAGCGACCAATTTAAACGTTGGGTTATTCTATTTTGCGCAAAATTGAAGGCTCCTCAAAACATACAACGGAAGTTAATTTTTGCATCGGGAATGAATAATATTAGTTGCAATTTTTACCCATACACTGATGTGTGTTAAGCACTGTATGCTCAGTACTTTCCCTGAGTCCTGTGAAAAACATTCACAGGCTTTTTCCTCGGGTGGGATTCGAACTAACGACCCCCGCCATTCTACAGCAGATGTCTTACCAAATACACTACCGAGACTGTAATCTCGGTGGTCTTTATTGCCGATGCAAAACATTAACATCTATTATAATGGTCGCGGTACCCGCTGCCTATATGATTCGGTAGTCTAGTTGGTAAGACATCTGCTCTAGAATGGCGGGGGTCATGGGTTCGAATCCCACCCGAGGAAAACGCCTGTGAATGTTTTTTCCCCAGGACTAGGGAAAGTACTGAGTATACAGTGATTGACACACATCGGTGTACAGGTAAAAACAAATACAACTAACACTCCTCAAAACAGCCAAACAATTTCACTGAATTTGTGAGCGATTGTTCTTTTGTGTGAGACGATTTAAAAAAAGATAACAATCTAATTGAACAATCCACTCGAACAGCATTCAAATTCGCAGTAACTTCTCCCGGCAGTTTACGGCGGTATACTCTTCTAAAATGAATATCGCAACGCTAAAAGGCTATTTTAATTACCGGTAAAGTAGAATACTAAATTCGCATACCTTAAAGTGACATTGAATGGCAGTTTCAACTGAAGAGGTAACGTCTGTTTAATACGAATGTATAACAGTGAAATGGGCCGTTTTTTGCCGAAAATAACCAATAAAATATAGTAACATGTTGATACAATTATTATATAACATTTAAAGGTAAAGATAAAGATTTCTTTTGCTCTCGATCCAACAGTTATCGGGCAGTTCCATAAACTTTCCAACCCCCAAAGTTTCCCTGATTAGGATTTGTTCATGTATGGCCCACCAATTTGATTATTAAAAAGGAACTCTTTCGTATTTAGGAACGTTTAAAGGTAAAAAAAAAAAATAGGATTGGTAAAGCTGATAGTGCAGTGTTCTCACTTTGTGTGATTCAATATATACATGAAATAACAATCATGTGAAAGGTCGGGCTCAATCCGTCGTCTGAGTCAGGAGAAAATAGTGAAAACAAGTTTTTTAGCATGTAAACACATTGGCTAATTTTCGATTGTTACAATCGAAATTAAAATTTGGGTTTTCCATTTCTGTTTTCTTGACAATGACAGTATTTCAGACAGAAGTATTTCTATGGAAGATTGGTACTGGTATGAACTTCATAATCAGCACGCTTTCAGACTGATACTAATGATATATACATATTTTTAAAAAATCGATGAATACCACGCTTGTATCCTATTGTTACCCAAATGTACAGTATATATACAAAAAAAAATATAAGTTATTGAAACAAACACTATATATCGAAACACTATTCTTGTTTAGATTTTTGTCTCAACGACGGCACTAGCGACTGGAAGAAGTCCGCTCGACAGGGTCGGTTCTACTAAAAGTCGCATCGAATACACCAGCTCGTTCATCAACTATCTACCGTAGATGACTGGGAAACAATGGCCGCGACTGGTAAGCACTGTGCCCGCGTGCCGGACCGGCACCCTCGCACGTGCCCCCGACATACACAAGGAATTCTGGATTTAAATTGATACAGTGGTACACGGCAAACAGCCATAGTAGGTGAAGTTGGGGGGAACCAACAGTGATTTGTCACACGGGAGAAATTTCGCGAGCTCTCCGTATATAACGAACCAGTGCTGTCGCTATACTCAACCCCTGAGGAACACCGCAGGGGAGGCGTCGAGATCGAAATTGATACCGTCGTTGCGGTGTAATGTCAGGCGCAAAAAAAAAAAAAAATAGCGAGGACTGTGGTTCTTGAGATGTGTTCCAGGATGACAGAAGGCGTTGAATGCTGCAGTACACTTAGACCAGTACACGAGCAGAAAAAAAAATCAATCAAAAGAGATACGAAACTCCGCGTGTGACAAACTCAATCATGTTTCTGCACCCAGTCAGTCATTCACCCCCTGGTTCAAAAATATTATATATATAGGCCTATTAAAAGAAAAACTTGAGATGCATGCCCGTTTCTTGAGAGTCAAGTTGTTAATTTGCATTCATGATTACGCCGGGCATTGGTCGGAGAGTTCACGGGGATAGACGGATGGGGGTGATTTGCCCAGTATAACGAAGCCATTTTCTTGGGGATTTTCGCAAGCAGATGTGCTGGTAATTCCCCCAGCTCTAGCCTCCTGCGTCAAACCAGGCAGGTGACTGGCCCGGGATTGGGGGGAGCGACGTCCGGCGCTAGGGTAGGCGACTTAAGAGTCGGGGGGAAAAGCTTGAAAGAAAATATCCCCGGCTAGATGCAACGAGAGCAGAGACGGAACGATGACCGCTATCGCCTAATCTCGATGGCACGGTGACGGGGGGACTTCAAAGATATTTGTTTCCGAGAGATTAAGGGCCGATGAGTAAAATAGTCTCCTTTTTTCTTTTTTCTTTTTTTTTTCTTCTTCTTCTTTTTAAACATGACATCAAAGAAGTGTTGCTACTGGCGACAGTTTTATATATTCACCCAAGAAGGTGGGTTTAAGAATGGAATTGAAGGCTTATTGGTTAAACAACTACAGCGCTTAAAAGTTTTTATTCAACAAAATTCTAGTACGTAAACTCCAGCTACGTTCGCCAATAAGCCAATAAAAAGGAACAATTAGCATCTTTGTTTTGGGTGAAAGAGTAAACTCATTTCCAGCCTTTAGTTGTCAATAAACACACCATACAAGAAATCTGTGAAGCGTCAATTGAACTTTTACTATTCACGTTTTTAATGACATCAACAACAAAAACAACTAATTATGGCTTGTCGGGGATGTGGTGCACTTTCATATATGGAGCTTACCTGCGAGGCACGAGTGTGTGAAAAAAAAACACCTCCACACACAAATGAATATTCATGCTTTTGTTTGTACCTTCCACGTGGTCCCACGTCACCTCCAGCTGTAGCTATTCATTCAAATTAGTTGAATAATTATTAACCTTGCACTATGTTCGGAAATCAGACCGTGCAATCTCCTTAAATTACCAGATTTAAAGTTTTCCTCCATATTGAGTTGTGTACGAATCGTGCCTGCAGGAGGTCCAGGCTCTGTGGCTCATTTGTAAACACGTGATGTCATAGGTTACATGCTTTATAGATCACTGGTTACGGAACGGAAAAAATCATCCCTATTTATTCTATTTTATTTTATTTTTTATTGTTTTATACCATCAAACCAACCTGTGAAATTGTTCATGAAGTGAAGTATTCGCGTTTTCGAGAAGAAACACCACGTATTACGGTTTGTGTTAAGTTTCGAAATGTACGCACGTTCATATACTATTTGCTTTATGTCGATTTGCAGATCAGATTAAGAAATCTAAAGTTGGGGGACAAGTTTCTCACATATAACAGATCCCAGCTTTCACTGACGTCACACTCGGCTACTGTCTCTCATGGTGTGTCGGTGCGCGTCTGTGCACTGTAGCCCGGACCTAAATGTAGCCCCAAAGCTGTGCCTATAGCGTAGCCCGGATTTTAAATTTTGCAAAAATCTTGTACCAAGATATAGTAGCCCGGACCTTAGCGTAGCCCCCCGTGGCCTAGCGTAGCTTGGACCTTAACTTAGCCCAAACCTTGTACTAAGATATTATAGCCCGGACCTAAATGTAGCCCCACCGCTGCACTTTAATGTAACTAAGACCTCAGTGTAACCCTAAGCCTTGTACTCAACGTAGATATTATAGCCCGGACCTAAATGTAGCCCCACCGCTGTACCTTAATGTAACTAAGACCTCAGTGTAACCCAAAGCCTTGTACTCAACGTAGACCCAATCCTGTACCTAAAATGTATCGCGATTAAGGCTGGGGGCATCATTTAGGTACAGCTTTGGGGCTACATTTTCAACTCCTCAAAAATCCTATTTAGGAAGTGTCTGCCTTTGTGGGATAAGGAACTGAGGTAGACCCGAATAAAAATGACTCATCAGATCATCGGAGTAGACATAATAAAAAATATATATATAGGCTTTACCAGCCGCGATTTATTTTCCCAAACGACATTAAGAAGGTTTTGCGAAATGTATATACGGATGTGAAAACCTTTTTGACCAAGCTGTTTCGTGGCATACGTCGATAGTCCACTTATTACAGTTAAGGTTATCGGTTCGAATCCTCATACAGTCGTTTGTTTCCTTTTTATCACTTTATTTTTCTTTTTAATCTTTTGGGGAAAATTTTCTCTTTAAACTTCAAATTTCTGGTTTCCGGTAAAAGGTTTTTTTTTTAAGGGAAAAGGGGTTTGAGGATCTGTTTTTGCGATGTCGTTTGGGGAAACGAATCGTCAGTCATCTTCAGCGAAAACTCATTCTATTTTGTTTACAAAATTGAATGCTCCGTTGCATCAGCATTCAACAGCCATAAGAGAGTGTTTCAATTTCGACAGTTTAGCATTCAGTGTTCAAATAAGATCATTCAAATTCATTAGGTCGCAAAGATCATTCAATTCCGTAAAAGCCAGCAGCAAGAGGCTGGTCAACCATTCAAATTCAATTGTACAATATTGTAAAATTTAAATTACAATTGTGAAGTAGCTAGTGGCAATTCCACTGAAGAATGCCGAACATGTTGTCTTGAATGCATGTACATGTAGAATGACTAGAACGAACCCGATTGTGAATATCTTACACGTGTGTGCACAAAAACGAAATTGATTCTAATAATAGCTTGAAAATAAACCCTTATAGTTTGATCGAATTATTCAAGGGGAAAATGCGTGAAATTGAATGCATGTTAATGAGATTGAGATATTTTTGCTAAAATTGACAGGAAGACTTACATTAGCATTGTATTAAAACGAGTGGATGTTGCGTTGGCATTATTGGAGTGGTTTTGAGGATAATGGGAGAAACTCTATCCAAAGACACTAAGGGGGGTCGGGGTTCTAAGCCGATGGTCACATGTGTTTTGGTAATGAGAACCCAGTGCACGTACCTTGAAAAGAAAGGGGCTTGCCCCGGTGTTTTTTGACTGTGGCAGAAGACGGAGCTACAGTGACTCTCAACAAAAAAACATTTGTTAAAATATTTATAATTTATGTGAGGTTTTGTGATAGCATTAGTATGGCAGGTACACTGCAAAAACTGGGGTGTTAAATTGATTCTCTTGGTATCTATACGTGACAACACCGACATGGTGTTAATTTTACCAACGATAAAGCAATGGGGATATTTAACACCATGTCGGTGTTGTCACATGTAGATACCAAGAGCATCAATTTAACACCCCATTTTTTGCAGTGTAAGTGATGGTACAAGCATGGAATGTGACACCCAGTCAGAGTGTGTCATGAGAAAGATATTTGGCTGTAGGGCCATTGTAGATTATGGGCAGAATACCGTAACGAGCATCGTCAATTTTTTTTTCAAAATGGCTGCCATTGCTTGTTATTCTACCTATTTGGGGGTTTATTTCCGAATGACAATTCTGCGATGGCCCGATAGCCAGACATCTTACTCACGTCATACTCTGTGACCAAACTCCATGCTTTGTAAGAACGCTGTATAGGCCCCTATATGAATGCCCAGGTTATTTTCATATACAGTAAGATTATAGGTTTGCCCGGTCATTTTCGGCAAAAAAAAACAAAGCAGCCAATTTCACTTTCATACATTTTTGCCTCTTCCTACAAAGTGTCATTCAATTTCACTTTTAGGCATGTGAATTTATTCAGTACTGTATTCAATGAAACTTATCAGGCGTTCATTTTAGCCATGCGAAATCGGCATTCATTTTTTGGTTGACGTTGAATGCTGTTCGAGTGGATTGTTAAATTGAATGGTTATCCTTTTTTTTAATCGCATAGCCAAGATAACATTTACTTACAAATTAAGTTAAACTGAATAACGCAACGTTTGAACTGTCCGCTGAATTGACGAAAACGACCGGGAAAACCTATATCATGTTTTTTATCCATAATTATAGTTTCAAGTTGTAATTAGAGAACCACAGACAACATTTGTGTATCAGACGTGTGACGAAATAAAGTAAGCAATCTTGCGAATGTTATTATCAATGTTTTCGTCTTAGAATTCATGTTTTATTTCAGCCTTTATAAACACTATTTAAACAATGACACAATCTACACAAGTAAAAGATTGGACTCCGCACAACCAATGTAAGATTAAAGTAAATGTTCGGGGTGGGTTTTTTTTTTTGGGGGGGGGGGGGTTCATAAACGACTCCGTGGGCTTTAGTTTCAATCGGTTTCATTCATGATTTTCATGGGGGGAAACAAAAATGACTGCACGGCTTGATCAACAGTCTGAGATGATAAAATATTGCTTCTGCAAACAGTTTAGGATTCAACCCATAAAAGTTATATTATAAATTTATAGTCCACGTATAGGGAAAGATGCTGTTGTTGTTGTTGTTGTTGTAGTTGTAGTTGTTGTTGTTGTTGTTGTTGTTGTTGTTGTTGTTGTTGTTGTTGTTGTTGTTGTTGTTGTTGTTGTTGTTGTTGTTGTTGTTGTTGGTGTTGGTGTTGGTGTTGGTGTTGGTGTTGGTGTTGGTGTTGGTGTTGGTGTTGGTGTTGGTGTTGGTGTTGGTGTTGGTGTTGCTGTTGCTGTTGCTGTTGCTGTTGCTGTTGCTGTTGCTGTTGCTGTTGTTGTTGTTTTTGTTTTTGTCTTGTTTTGTTGTTTCTGCTGCTAATACTACTGCTGCTGATGATGATGATGATGATGAAGATGATGAAGATGATGTCCTTGTTCTTATTTGTTTGTTTTGTTTTTGGTTAGGGTTGGCAGAAGTTGGAAGCCCCTTTGCTAAGGACACTGTTACCATTGAATCTAACTGACCATGTGTTGATAACTACCAGGTGCAATCATAAAGCCTGTATGCAAGCGTTTTCTGCTTACGTAGCGCCCATAACCCGAAGTTCTGTCTCACTACCACTGCTTACCGTAAGCAAACAAAACAAAATTCTTAAGAAAATCAAAGCAAGTAATTTAAAACCTTAAACAAACTGTTATAATCGTCCTCTTTTCCTAAACTTTCGCAATATTGCAATAAACAGTGTTTGACATATACAACCTTTGGCAATGAATGGTGCTACATTCTAATAAATTTATTCTAACTGGTGAGTACAGTACCTATGGACACCGGAAGTATAAAAATTGATCAAATCTATGTAAACTATCAATATCAATCGAACTTTAGATTAAATCACAATAGTTTCAATTTAATTTCAGTCTCTAAAACAAAACAAACACTTCGATAAATTCATCGTACATAATGAACCATTTACAAATATATACACAATTGTATTGATTAAGAACAAGACAGCGGAAGGGGGTGCTGCACACAACTTCAGTGTGTTTGCTGCCATCTAGCGTTAGAATTTAATTAATTACCAAAACGAAAAGTCACTTTCACGTCTACACTAAAGACACGCCTTCAGACACGTCTTTACTAAAGAAAAATCAACATTCAACAGCAGTTCATTTTATTGATTGGCAGACGATTAATTTACAATCAACCGTCTTTTCATGACGCTGGCATAATCAACTTGCCGCCATCTATTTTCTTCGAAAATAAACCCACTTGCTCACGTCAACGTAGTCTGGCCCCATTTTGTGTATTCTTGCTGTACTAAATTACTGACGACAGGGAATCTGACATGTTTTGGGTCTTTAATTTTTTTGTCGTGGTTTGGTCATCCTCATTTACGGGTAGAAAGTTTCACCGTTTTAAGTGTCGTTGCGGACGTGACATGCACAAATTCGACCGGTTTGAGAGTATTACGGGAGTTGCGGGCGTTGTTGACATTCCCTTTGCATGATACACAATTTGGCGGTCTTAAGGTGTAACAAATTTATCATTGAGTGGGCACAAATTTGCCCTTAATAGAAACTTCAAACACTGTACTATGCAAAGTACTGACTACCTGCATGAATTTGGTTTTGTTTGTTTTGTTTTTTTTTTTGGTTTTTTTATACAATCTGTAACTCAAATTATACACTAGCCTAATGAGGGTCTTTTTCAATGATGCCGCCCGTAATTTTGCCATCCAAGGTTGAGTAAAGAACGAGGTTGTGACTATGCAAAAAAAACGGTCTTATCAAGAAATCACCAAAGAAAAACATTTTGTTCTTAAAAGAAACCCTGTTTTATCGACTTGTTGGGGAAACGAGTAAAAAGAACACGTGTTGCCCGTCTGACATGGACCAAGTCCGAACCATAGCGTCCGACGAACCATTATGTCCGACCTATTGTGTCTGACAAACCATTATGTCTGACCCATTGTGTCCGACAAACCATTTTGTCCGACCCATTGTGTCCGTCAAACCATCATGTCCGACGGATTATGTCAGTGGACAAAATGGGACACAATGGTTCAATATTGTCGTTGGACATAACAGTCCACGTCGGGCGGAATTTTAGATATTTTAGAGGTTTTTCAGACCATATTTGCCATTGTCGTTATAAATTTAATAAAGTTTGATTCTATTTGATTGATTGATTGATTTTTTTTTAAAGGGCACTGTGTAAAATAAATTTTGTTTTTAAAACACAAATGGCAATTTTGGTCTAACCAAAAGAAGTATTGCGACCTGGAGCACTGTGCTCTTTTATACTGAGATAAAATTTGATTCAAGCCCCCACACGTGTAGCTACTACACCAGTCAGACATGTATTGTGCACTGTTGACCTGGTGAAACCTCTCCATTGTACAAAGTGCGTTCTTGTTGCACCGTTTACATTCCTTGGAGTGTCCCACAAGTTGTGGTCCTGTAAATGCAACTTCTTAGGCTCATCTACGGTGCCTTCGGCTCTTTGTTCAGGCTCCACTAAGCTGATTCTCCGCCCAGTCAGTGTTAAGGATATCAGTGACCTGGATATGGTAATCGTTTTCTTTGATTAGCAGTTCTATGACATCACTGGATTGGAACTGGATTTTGGAACTCGGAACCATCAAAGGATGGCAAGCACCGAAGGTGCATAGTGAGGAACTCGGGCTGTAATGTGAAATGTGTGCTGGACTCCATTTCAGCAAGTGACTATTTTGATGCAACCACAGATCGGTGCAGATCGGTTCAGACAATGACCATTGCTATCAATAGATAGAGCTCCAGTTCCGGTTCCCCATTTTGCGACTCCGGCGATCTAAAACTGTGCTTGGGACACGTCAAACACGGGACTGTATCTGTTTGGGATGCGTTGGGTTGGATGTCATAGAATAGCTAATCAAAGGAAGTGTTTACCAGCCAAAACGATATGTCAAGTACAGGGCGTAAAACTGGTCCTCTCAAACATTTGCTTATGGCAGGCTTTCTACTTTAGCAGCTCTACGAAACTTGGCCCTGGTCAGTGCCTTTATGAAGGGAGCTTGAGAACAAGACTACAATTACAGTGCATTTTTTCACATATTGGAATTGATAATGCGATAAGGTACTTTGTGTGAAAGTAATATGACTACCGATAGTCTCAATTCAGTCGTTAAAAAGTTCAACATGATTTAGATATTGAAGGGATCGTGCGATTTAAGACTGCCGTCACGCCATTTGAATTTACAAGTATCAAAGTGAATGAGAAACGACTCGGGAGAGAGACTACAAGGCAAGCGTGCAGGAAGCACTACGGTTATTCACAAAACGCCACGCTCTCAACATGACGAGCCCTACCGTCCGTAAACTGGGCACGGATGTTTCAGCTACCGCCTACGAGGGTCCAGAGAGTTAGAACAGGGACAACGGGAGGTTGGCCACGCTTGACATATTATCATGGATGGAGAAGTGTGTTCACAAGTAAGTGTAGTATAGTTTCACTAAAAAAAATGACCATTTTTTACACACCTTGACCATCTATGCTTGGTTCCCCGTTTAATCTGTTTTGCACAGTCTTGCCACACAGGGCAATTTTTACAGGCAACTTGGAGGCAACCAACTGCACTGCATAAATTTTTTTTTTTAAACACTTCGGTGGCAAACAGTGACATTTTTCTAACAATATCTTATTGTCCCCAAGACGATTTGTATGAGGAAATTGAAATATTGTCCATGATTCTGTTGCCTGGAGTTGGTTGTCTGTAAAGTTGCCCCGTGTAACTAGGCCCTAACACCATTCACAGTCCTGGAATCAGTCTAGTTGGTCGATTTCGATTTCGTTACACGTTTTGGAAAGAAGAATTATCAGCGGGTCGATCTGTGTTGGTTTTCTGTCGCTGGATTTTTTTTTTTGAGTTTTTTTTCTTTTTTTCTGTTGCTCTAATGAAAACAAATTAACATCTGTTATAATGGTCGCGGTACCCGCTGCTAGTAGGATTCGAACTGCCGCTAGCTACCGGGCAGTCTCGGTAGTCTAGTTGGTAAGACATCTGCTCTTGAATGGCGGGGGTCGTGGGTTCGAATCCCACACGAGGAATACGCCCGTTGTTTGTTTGGTTTTTTTTTGTTTTTTGTTTTTTTTTCACTGGACAGTACTGAGTACACAGTGCTTGACACACATCGGTGTATGGGGGGAAAAACACAAATAAAATTCTTTATCCCCGATGCAAAAATTAACATCTATATCAATGACTCCATTAATAAAAGCCTGCTAGGTTGATATCAGCGATCGATATGCTGTGCGTTTCGGACTACAATACCAAGATGCCGGTAGTTGCTAATAATCGATACCAGTGTTTCGATACTTGAACTCTCAATTGTTTTATTTTATTTTATTTATTTATTTATTTATTTATTTATTTGATACTTATTTCGTTTTTCTTTTTTGCGTGTGTGTGGGGGGGGGCAGGCCGGAGACATGAGTTTATTGATCTCAGGCGATAGCTGTGTTCGATTTGACGGTTTTAGGCATAATTATTGTTCTACGTTGTCGCTGCAGCCAACGGCCGTAGTCTTGGCCCAAGTCGCTTGATTCAGTCGCAACCTTAAAAAGGGGAAGGTTCTTATTCACCAGCACAACCAATTTGACTTCTCTGATTGTAGATCATTGTAAATTAAACCGAGATGGAAGATGTCAAAAGTATGGTCTCTTTTTATATCATGACAGTTGGCATTCATCGTTAGTGTTTGTGCATAGGGTACACAACAGAGATGGCAGCGTAACAAAATTAATAACTGTGATAAAGACAAATAATAATAGGTTTCAGCCTGGACATGAGTCTACATTACTATAGCCTATAATATACTGAAGTTGTATTTGTCTGAATACATTGTACATCGTTCCACTGGGTGAGGTTGGATTCTAACCCAAGTCCACTCTGAAGAGTACAGAGGCTTCTCTATGCCAACTGTAATTGTCTCATACTGGCTCATTTACGGAGGCCTAGAGATGCCATCGTCTGAAGTACACGCTTCTCTCTCCTTCAAGCTACAAGCAGAATGGAAATAGTCCTGGTGAAGACTAGTGTTCGTATCAGGGTTGCCCGTTGAGCGTGGCGTACTGGCAAGCCGAAAGTGTGTGATTCTGCACCGGGTACGTGAACCCGCCGACCCCGCTGGAATGTTGCTTCGCCTTCAAACACAGCGACGCCAGACTCCCGGAAGCGGGTTCCCGGTACACGTACGGCGAGGAACCGTGAGGGCATCCCGCGGCACCGGCTGCCGGAGCCCCTGCCTGGTGCCCGAGAGGACCCAGGTTCTGCGGTGTCACCCCGCTCATGGGTGCCGACGAGAAATTCGGGCTTACTGCCGACGGTGGAGAATTGAAACACATAGGTTGGGAGGAGACCGAGCCGAGGGAATTCAGCGACCATGGAAAGCTCTTGGCCCCGAGGGGATTAGCGGCAGACTTGGCGGCCCAGTTGTTGTAGGAGTACCCGGAATAGAGTCCGTCATCGAACGGCTGCATCAAGCCGTTGAACTGGGAACCGAACCCGTTCTTGAGCTCGTTCAGCTGATTGCGTTCCCGCTTCCTCCACTTGGCTCGGCGGTTCTTAAACCAGATCTGAAAGATCAGAACAATAAACATTTTGTTCAAAATACAAGTCAAACAAAAAAAATCACAGAAATGTTTTCTTCTAAAAAAACAAGGTCATCGAATCCAAGTCCACGTCAAGAATTAACATTCCTTGACAATAAATTGAAATGGTAATACATCGTGACACATCCTTATCGTTTTCATTTTTGTTTACTTGATTAAGGTTTCAAAGGATTCAAAACTTACACTTAACCATAGTTTGCGTCTCTTTTCCTAAGAGTACAGTAGCGTATGAAACACAAACTTTATGTTTTGGAACCAATAAACACCATTCCAATCTACCATTCTAGTACGGTGTTTTATATGCAGTGCTGTACTCCCATAAACAGAGAAGCAATCATGTTATTAAATGTCTTTGGTCATGATTGGACGGACTACCAGTAGATGTAAGTAACACTCTACTGGAAGATCCGGTCTGCTATTTGCTATAACTATTCGCCATAACAACTCAGCCGTAACCACAGTCCTTTTTTGCGGTTCTATCTTGAAACCCCTTCATGTGTCATGTGAGACCGCGTCCAAATCAAGCGACTTCGGCTATGGCTTCGTTGGTTGGCTGCAACATTGAAGAATGTGACTTTTTTTCGACGTCCCAGCCACAGCCACAGCCACTGCCGAAGCCGGCCGGATACAGCCTATAAGCCCGTGTTCGAATTGGTGGCTACGGCTGTATAGAGCTGCAGCTGTTGCACTGGGCATCCTAGATGCTTCAACGCTTGTTGACGTGGCGATCAAGTCTCAGCCATAGCCGTAGCCAATAAATAAGACATGGCCTAAGACTCTAAATCACAATGCCCTTTTGCGAATTCTCAATTCGTTATAGAATTTAACCGTTACGATCAACTTTTAATTGGTGTTGCGGACGTGTGAGTCATCATTAAAAAACTACCAAAGTCTTTGTTCCAAATGCACACTCTCGCCAAAATGGTTTTTCCCCTTCTCTCTTCAAAAGCAAAATAAAAATTGACTTATTATCAATTTTGTTTTAATAACTTCCTTAAAAATAAGCAGAGCTATTTGCCATAAGATATTCCTAGAGGACTAGCCGTAAAATATGTCTATAAAATATTTACATAACTATTCGTCAAAATATTTGCCATAAATATAATATATATAGATATTTTTTTTTCCCATAACCGTACATTGACTTAATGTTTGCCGTAACGGTATGTCATAGCTATCAGCAAATACATTGTTATCATTTTAAGTCGTCTCGGTTGTTTAATCACGTCGAAAAAATGTGTGGGCAAGATAATTGCGAGAAACATATACCATTTGCAATCACGGGAATTTCATAGAAAGAAAAAACAAATCTGTCGACGTTATAGGAAGAAAATCAATTTCACAGCCCTTTCAACAGAAGAGATCATTTGAAGATCCAACCCCTAGTTAAGCCTGCCACTTCAATTATACCCAAAAAAAAACTTACGAAAGACACATATTCAAGGTAATTTAAAAGTCATCCGGGTGTTTTTTATTTTTTTATTTATTTTTTTGTTTTTTTTTGCCCCCATAAGATTTTCAATTAGCAGAAAGCATGCTCCTCATCACGATACACGAGTGTAAATTAACATACTGCTGTAAAGTGCAAGGGACCGTCGGTGGAGTCTGTTAAAGTCATCAGCCACGGCCCGTCTACTCAATACGTCTGGCCATTCATTGCACTTTTTACCCGATGTTGCGGAGAAACATTCTTGCACCGAAGGAAGAGAAGAAGAGTGGGGGAGAAAAAAAATCAAATGTCTTGGACACTGAGTTTCCTCACTTCAGTTCATGGTTACAAGTCAAAAATGTCAAAGTCAAAACTGTTATTGCGTCATGCATGTGCGCTTAAAAAATCACCTAGACGTTTATTAAATTTTGAGCCAAGGTTATTTTCCCTGGAGCGGGCAGAGCACTGTACTGCTCCGGGGGGAGATGATGCGAAAAACACCGGGGAGTGATCTCGCTCATTACGCTGCTAATCGCGAACCTATTTGCGGATCAGTGTGAACAAAATCTGCTTAAGACATGGTACACCTAAAGAAATTACTTGCTCCCAATGTGACAGGAAAGTGTCCGTTTTGATTACACGAGAATCGTGGGACTCGCTCACAGAAGGGGCTTAATTCAAAAGTAGTAAAAAAATAACAATAATGATAAAATAAAATGCCGTACATTTAAAGTCACCAGTCATTTTAATATATAAGTTAATCACTGTCGTCTGACAACGGATTAACTGATGCATTTTGGTAATTTAAAAAGAAAATTTATATAAAAGCTTCTGTCATTTTTTTAACAAGATACCCGTATAGTTGCCTCGTGAAATAAACAGTATAAAGTATTGCACGTGAGAGAATAATAATTGTCCCAACAATTGTTTTATTTCAATGATGCAGTAGAAATAAGCGCATCCATAGACAAAACATACACCGTTGAATATTGAAGAATCCTTCATAATGTTCCATCGATCTAGTTGACTTCATCCTGAGGCGCAGAAAATGTTTAAAACAGGTATGCTAAGCTTTGAAGTTTTGAGACTCATTTTTCAGAAACAACAGCAGGGCAGACCCCCTTTTCCCAGCGATAAGTGTAAGATATATAGTTCAATTCGATTTATTGATTAGTCATGTGAAAACACATGCAGTTTGTTTTCCATTGCCTTGGATGATACAATCATAGAATTTGGAACACAGTCAGAGTACCAGTATGACATGAGAAAGATCATGTGGCTATAAGGGGCCATTACAGATTTGAATTTTGACGACAAAATAGGTAAAGTAACAAGCAATTTTCAAACATTGCTTGTTATATACCTATGTATATTTTTTTTCAAAGAACAAATCTGCGATGGCCCTATAAAGCCAAATATCTTTCTCATGACGTACTCTGACTGTGTGGCAAATGCTATGCCTGTATCCTCACAATCCCATCACCTATACCTGCCGTACTATAACTGGGTTATTTTACGTGCATTACAGTTTACGCAACCCACCGAAGGACAAAGCAATAATGGTTGGTTGTCTTGCTCAAGGGCACGCAGCGTCAAGACCGGGACTGGAACCCACACTCTGCTGATCGCTTTATTCAATGTTCTCTGGAAGAATCGTCCACAGAATTTGGTAACATTTTCACGCTATTGGTTGAATGAACTTGAAAACGGAGGTGACAGTGTCCTTGAAAATGGAAATGAAAGTGTACTTTAAAAAAAAAAAATAGTTAATACTATATAAAAATGTTTCCTGACAACGGAAAGGGTATACTGTCCGAAACGTTGAGTCAATCAGTTCATTTGGAACCAGTACTCAAAAGAGATTTAAACCACATGGTGTCACCGCAAATCCTTACTTATTATCATATTTAACATCCGTGCAATTTGTTTTAACTGGATTGTTTAAATGGCTTTAATTTCCAATTAAAGCGATCATATTTTTAACAGATTGATATAATAATCTTAAAATAAATATACTTTACAAAAATATACTTTTAACCACAATCGAACGATTATTCAAATCCGTAAACGACGTTTCCTTATACCCTCATTAAACAAAACTTTCAAACATTTAACAACTTTAACTACCAAATGTTTGAAAACCGGTATTTTAACACGTGACAACGTTGAAAATAACGAAGAAATCTGTGCATTGCGAGACTATGCTATAGCCGCGAATGACGAAACGAGGGGGGGGGGGGGGCGGGCGAAAATGACAAATTATCCACAGAAAGAGATTTATGCAATAAGATCATAAATAAATCCATACACAAAAAGGTTAACGATCGACTGTTCACTTACTGTACACATGACTTCCGTAGCAACTTCAAAAAATAGGAGCATAAATTGTGTTCCTTGAACTTTTGGAGCATTTACATAAATCCCAACTAACAAATCCATTATTCCTACAGGACTATCCCCGGTCGAAGTTTTGACGGAATCAATTAAAGTAGCGTGTGCTTCGTTTCAGAATTAAACCTACATGTTGAATGGCGACGTTTTCAGCGTTATAAACATTTGATTCAAGTTTCCTGCTCCTTAAACTTGAACAAAACCGCAACCAGTGCACTGGTTTTGTTTAACTAGCGATTGATTAACCAGTTTATAACGTCACCCGACGAGTTATATTAACCAGTGTTGTGTGAAACCATAAAATATGCGATGTAGCTAAACTTACCAATTATTAAACTATTTTTTTTTTTTTTTTTTTAAATAAAACATTCAAGAACCCTCGCACATTGAGACAAACGGCTGATAATGTTAACTAAACTTAGTTAACTAAACAAATAAACCTGGGTTTCATGGGAACGTTTAGTTTACTTTAATTAATTTGCATGATGCGACGTGATTAAGGTAAATGTACCACGCTCTAAAATCCTCGTGCACTGAAACAAACGGTTGGGAGATTTGAAGTCAAATAAACTAAGTAAAACAGTTAATAAACTAACATAGTACCAAATCGGGGCCAGACTATTTTTTTCACCTCAAAGCCTCGGTTTGGATTCATTTATTTCAATGGAGAATAACAAACCACAGTAATGGGCCCGCCCAATGGTTTTTTTGATAAAATAAAATCAATAATAAAAACGGACTTCAATCGGGTTATCAGTTCTTCCATTGACCTTTTTACGTACGGTCTCTTTTACGCATGACATTGAAATCATCCATCGAGTTTGACACTCGTCAAGTTTGTCTTGCGTTCCTTTCACCGTGTTCTGAGCGGTCCAGCTCTATCACCATGCTTGACCCAGGGACAGGTGGGCACAATTCGTCAAGTCATCCCCAAAGCGAATCGACAAATAAATGAATGAATCTTTTACCAAGGTTGTTTTTCTTCTTCTTTCTAAATGCTTCCCGGCTCAATGCATATGCTTGTGCTCAGAGGCCCATATCCTTACCAGCTTTGTATCCTTCGCCCTTTCTTCACCAGGCACACAAAGTACTTTTTGCATACCAAACAC
>CAJVRT020000029.1:12188-34546 GCA_911728455.2 Marthasterias glacialis | reverse complement strand
CGTGAGTACACCCACACACACACAATTGTGTAAATACCTGCAATCGGGGACCTCCTATTGTCCCTCTTTTGTTTGTACTCTATCTTTTTGGCAACAGCTCTCATTGGTTTTGAACACGTTTTCCAACCGAGGACCTTACCCCAACCAGGCACCCTATTGTCCCTTTTGTTAAGAGTTCCCGGCATGAATGTGTACACCTACTCACACCCACACACATAATTAGATTGATTGAATTACCCGCCGTGGCAAGTCTTTAACGATATTATTTCATAATCAAGGACCTAACGTATTCTTTATTTTATTTTATTATTTTTATTTAATCAACTTATCTCACAGTGAGAGAGGTGTATTGGAAGTCGTATAGTATGTTTGAGTACGCGGTGTTTTCATGTATTTTAAAGTTGTATAGTCAACGAGACATTTTTTATTTATTTTTCTCAAACCATAAACTTATATTGTTTAAATTTTTATTTAATTTCAGACTAAAAATGTATGGTTAGGTGATATCGAAGACCAAGCGGGTGTTGACTCAACACCAGAACCCATGGTAACCAAAAAAAAAAAAAAAAAAAAAAAAAAACTGTACTTGACAAGAAGAGTTTTCTTGCGATAAATGTTGCAAGACATTTACACGTCGTGACAATTTAAAGCGCCACAAGAGAGTTCATGCAACTGATCGGGCTCAGCAGCAAAAACCCCAGTTATCACACCAGTGTCGACAATTCAACAAAGCTTTCAGTCGACGGGACGCCCTGAAGAGGCATTTGAAAAACATCAACAAGCGAGGGGGACCTAACGCACACGACCAACCTTCCACATCGACCACACCACCACCGCCGCAACCTCCACCTCCATCACCACCACCACCACCACCACTTTTGTCAAAGAACGCTCTCCTTAAATGTCCCTTAAGTTCTTAAATGTCCCTTAAGCCCAGAGTCTTTTGGTACACTTGACCTTTTTCTCCATCATATTCAAGAGGTCCACGGAGACTATGGGAATAACGAAGTAGACGGTATGACCCCCTCCCCTCCAAATGATCAGAACGACCCCGCTCCTCCACCCTTGATCAACGACCCTCTACAAGAAGACCCCCTTGAATTCCCCGACGATCCTGACGATGACGACGAAATGGGTCAAATCCTACTTAGACACTGGTCATCGATTAGGACTCACCATCTGGTTGATCGACCACTCCAAGACATCTATAATTTCCGCCTTGTTGGAACCAGACGGCATGAACCGGGTGTGGGCGCTGACGAGGCGCTCCTTATTGCCTTTAACAACCTCTGTTGCAGAGCAAAAGTTAATATTTCATTCGGGCTGGTGCTCCGTCACACCGTGACGGAGGAATTAAGATATTTTCAGTCATCTTTTAACAACGCCCATTTTTTTGAGGAACCTTTTGCTATCGACTCTCGGGCTGATTTGGATCGGATGTTGGAAGCCTTAAGTAGGGAAGATGTAGAAGAGTTTGGTCGTCGTCAACGGTCGGACACAAAAAGGGTTCTCGAGTCACTGACCAATGTTACCATCATTGTGAAGAAGTTGAAGGGGTTTCGTATCGGGGCCCCAGTAAGAGACCTACCTCCCCATGTGGCGAACAATCACGCGGTAGTGAACTTGGTCAAAAATAGAAGAACCGGACAACGGATTACAGACGACCTATGTTTCTTTCGCTGTCTGGCACTCTGGCTAAACAACGAAAACCACGACATTCTGGAGCGTGACACACAGCACCTGTTAGAAACGTATCGTCAGGCCACCAATGACCCTGGAGCAACGGCTTTGACTCTTGATGACCTCACCAAAGCTGAAGAGATATTCGACCTAAATATCCAGGTGTACTCTCTAGTCAGGGAGGGGGCCGAGGAAGGTGGAGACGATGAGGTGCAAGTGTCTGCACAATTGGTTCGACGATCCCCATGCCGTCATCAACAAACATTGTACCTTAACCTACATGGTGAACACTTTTCCTTCATCAAGAAGATCGAGCAGTACAGTCGAGAGACTCATGCGTGAAATGTGGTTACGTCACACGCTGGGAGTATAACGTCCGCCGTCACCAGCGCAAGTGTGTAGCCAATGTAAAACATAGCTTTCCCGGTGGCGGTTATCGAGTTCCCCCAACAATCTTCGAAAAAATGGATGACTTGGGGATTCAAATTGAAGAGGAGAACAGATATTTCCCTTACCGAGCCACTTTTGACCTTGAGTCATATTTTCAGCCGGTACCTGAGCATCTTCAAGGCCGAAGAGGAAAGCTGGCATGGGAAAGACGGCACGAGCTTCTGAGTTGTAGCGTAGCCAGCAATGTCCCTGGACTTGAGGAGGCGCAGTGCTTCGTCTCCAATGGAAACTCTGCCGAACTGGTGAGAAAGATGGTCAACCATCTTCACACAATTTCAGAAGCATCCTACCAGTTACTTCTGGAGAAGTACGACCAAGTCATCCGAGCCCTGGACGAGCAGTTGGATAACTTCAGTCAAGATCGGGTGGATGAGGGCGCTGTTGCTGATGACGATGCGGCGAAAGAAAATGAAGAACACAAGGTGAAACATCCTGCTGAGAAGGCCAAGAATGAACTTCACTCTTACCTGAAGGAGCTGCCGGTTCTTGGGTTTAACTCGGGTAAGTATGATGTCAACCTAATGAAAAAGTATCTCTATGCTGAACTTCAGAGTGTTGACCCACTCAAATTTATCGTAAAGAGGACCAGTACTTATATGGCGATAAAAACAGACATGCTCAAGTTTCTCGATATCACTAATTACCTTGCTCCAGGGTATAGCTACTCAAAATTTCTGAGAGCGTACAATGTAGATGAACAAAAAGGATTTTTTCCTTACAAATGGGTAGATGACTTGAACAAGCTAGATTGTAAGGAACTACCACCCCATGATGCTTTCTTCAGTAACCTGAAAGGGACAAACATTTCTGATGAAGAGTATACATATTGCCAGGAAGTTTTTTGTGGTACAACAACATGGATGTAACTCCCTGTCTCAAAGCAATCGAGAAAATGTTTGCATTCTATAGAGAAAAACACATGGATATGTTTAAATGCGCCCTATCGGTACCCGGTCTCTCTTTACGATACCTCTTTCTGACTCTGCCGGGGGAGACTTTCTTCTCCCTTATTGATAAAAAGAACAAAGACCTCTACTACAGCATGAAAAAGAAAATTGTGGGTGCCATCCATCGTGTTTCACCGATATCATGAAGAAAATAAAACTTTCTTGAGAGGGGGTCCAAAGGTGTGTAAAAAGATAGTCGGTTTCGATGCTAACGCACTGTACCTTTGGGCCCTCATGCAAGACATGCCGACGGGAGCCTTTGTCAGGCGAAAGGCAGAAGAAAATTTCAAACCCGAGCAGAGTCAGAAATGGGGACTTAAAGCCACCGAATGGCTTGAGTGGGAAGCGCGACGCGTTTGTGTCAGTATCAGGCATAAGTTCAATGGGAAAGAACATCGTATTGGGTCCAAAAATATTCCTGTCAATGGTTTTTGCCCACAGACTAATACAGTTTATCAATTTCACGGGTGCTATTGGCACGGGCATATATGCTTTCTAAACAAACAAAAAAGCGACACTTCAGCTCAACGCCGAGAAAACACTACCAAGATAGCCTCATACATTCAGAGGGAAGGCTACAACTTAGTTGAAATGAAGGAATGTGAGTGGGAGACAAAAATACAAAACAATCCAGATTTAAAAAGAACTCTAAAGTCAGACCGTCTCCCACTCCACAATAGATATTCATTGACACAGGGTCAAGTTGAGGACTTTATCGCTGATGGCACATTATTCGGTCTGGTGGAGTGCGACATCCGTGTTCCACCAGCGCTGCGAGAACATTTTGGGGAAATGACCCTTATTTTTAAGAATGTAGAAATAAGCAAAGAGGACATTGGCGAGCAAATGAAGGCATTTGCCAAAGCAGAAGGGGTTATGAAAACACCTCGTAAAAGTTTGATTGGAAGCATGTTCCGCTCGAAAATAATGCTCGCCACACCTCTTTTGCAATGGTACATTTCTCACGGGCTCGAAGTCAAACACGTGTACGAGATCATTCAATACAAGAAACAAGACTGTTTTAGGGATTTTGGGGATGCTGTCAGCGATGCCAGAAGGGCTGGGGACAGAGATCCATCCAGTGCAATTTTGGCGGATACTATGAAATTGTTAGGAAACTCGGCATATGGAAAAACAGTTACGAACCAAGAGAAGCATTTGAACGTTAAAGTTTGCCATGACACCGACGCGGCGCATTTAATAAATGACCGCCATTTTCACGCTTTACATGTTTTGGGTGATGGTATGAATGAAGTAGAACTAACAAAGAAGACAATAACCCTGAACCTCCCAATACAAATTGTTTTTTTTGTGTACCAATATGCAAAACTACGCATGCCGCAATTTTATTTTGATTTTCTCGTAAAATTCATTTACATATCTGATTTTCAAATGTGTGAAATGGATACCAACTCAGCATACTTGGCCTTGTCAAATGATAGCCTTGAGAGTGTAATTAAAGAGGAGATGCGGGAAGAATTCCACCTTGAAAAAGCCAAGTGGTTTCCTCGACAGGATAGTGAGGTAAACAAGGCATATGACAAGCGAACCCCCGGCTTGTTCAAAGTAGAGTGGGAGGGACAGGGAATTGTTTCGCTTTGTAGCAAAACTTACTTCTGTTTCGGCGATCAAAACAAAATCAGTTGCAAAGGACTTAACAAAAACACAAACGCAATCACAAAAGAAAGATATCTCTCTGTTCTTACTTCGAAGAAGGGTGGGATTGGGACAAATCGAGGATTTAGAATGCGGGATGGAAGTATGTACACATATCGGCAAACTAAAACTGCGTTCACATACTTTTACCCCAAGCCAAAAGTTTCGGAAGATGGCGTAACTACAACATATATTGATTTGTAAAATAATAGAAACCAGACAACTCCCATCGGGAAATCATTCGAATTGTGTTTGTATAATTACAACTTTTGACAATTGCTTATCTATTAAAACAACATTGTGAGTTTGATAAATATATTAAACATTAAAGCTGAATTACAATTTTTGAGATTGTATAATGTAAATTTTTTTTTCTTCTTCTGATTACTGTACATAAGTCTGGTGATAACTTTTTATTTTGTTTGAATATTTGTCCTTGTAACGTTTTTTTTTTAATTTTTTTATTTAATTTTGTTTCTTTTAATACTTAAGTATTATTTTCTTATATAAATCCATCAATGTAAGTTTATTAAATAATTTACTACAAAGGTTAAGCTAAATTTAAATGTTTACTTGATTTTGTCTTTCATTTTTTTTTTTTTTTTTCTTGTAACGTTGTAATGTCAGCAGGTGGAAGGAAAAAATACAAGTTAGAAAGAAAGAAATTAGCACAGAATTTGTCAGCTTGTTTCCTTGCGCCCTTGTCTATTTATTCTTTCATCTAAATAATTTAAAGATTACAGGGGTACAATTTTACTTAAAAAGTCTTGACATCACAAATTTTAGTCATTTATCCAAATGGACGTGGGACTTAAAACACCCTTTTACCTGTGTCATCTCGGGTCCTACAGGGTCGGGCAAGACTGTTTTTACCAAGCGCTTGTTTACTTCTAAGGGGCTAACAAGGAATTTATGAAATGTCTGTGTGAGTGCGCCCTCAACGTCCTGAATGGTAATGTACCTTTGAAACCAGCTGACAAAAAGAAACTTTAAAAGTATAAGCATCAACTTAGGTCTCTTACCAATAGAAAATTGAACTCCCAAACGAAAAATAAAACTCTCAGTCAAAAGGGTGGATTTCTTGGAGCTCTACTTACTCCAGTGTTAACTGCGTTAGGTGGACTTTTGTTTAAGTAATTATGGAGTACGCCAAGAAAATGGTACTGGTCCCGCAGGAGACTCTGACGAAACTTCAGTCAGCGAGGCGTTTAGAACAGACACCTACAACCCGCGTGGTACATAGTATAGATGCTGATATGGGGAAACTACTTGAAAGACAAGACCTGAACGACGACCAAAAAATCAAGCTTTACCACCAGACACTTCAACGGTACATGGAGTTAAATAGGCAGAGAATGGCGCCCTTGCTGATGACTTTGAAAACGGAGACTGATAACCTGGATACTCCATCCAAGCTGAAGTCTGAACTACCTACAAAAATCACAAAAATCATAATGCCCCGGAGTGAGGAACCAGAGGAAGGGATTATGGACTACCCAAACTTTTCGCTGAGGCTTCCGATCTCCCTACCACCAATCCTGTAAGGAGAAGCAAACGTAAAAACAGCAGCAGACCCAGCCTTTCTAAAGCGAAATGGACACCATATTAAGACACGCAATCCCGCTAGACAATCATTTTGAGAGTAGCTACCATCATGGAGTGTTGTCCCCCAAAGTCCGATTGTGGCTTTCAAAACATTTTCAAGAAAGTCCGATGTGTGTCTGTCTGCTGTAACAGTTCAATGGTTATCGAAAGTTCCGAATTTACCGATGGAAGTGGAGGAGGCGTACCTAAAGAGAGTGTATTACAACCCCCAACACCCTGCCGGTTTTGGTGGTGTAGAAAGTATATACAAGGCTGCCAAAAAAAACGGAGTCAGGCTGAACAGAAAAGTGATCAAAGAATGGTTGAGTAAACAACCCGCTTACACACTACACAAACCTAGCTGTAAACACTTTGAACGGAACAAAGTAACGGTAAATGGAATTGACCAGCAATGGCAAGCCAACCTGGACGATATGTCGTCACTGTCTGAATACAATAAAGGTGTTAAGTATCTATTGACGTGCATAGACGTGTTATCGAAGTACGCTTGGGCAGTCCCTCTCAAGAACAAGTCTGGACTGGTAATCATAGCGGCATTCAAAGAAATACTTAACAGTGGACGCAAGCCACACCTCCTCCAGACAGACAAGGGTACAGAATTTATCAATAGAAGCTTTCAGAAGTTGTTGAAAAAAGAGAATATTCACTTTTTTACAACTCAAAATGAAACCAAAGCAAGCGTGGTTGAACGATTCAATAGAACCCTTAAGACCAAAATGTGGAAATACTTCACAGCTAACAGTACACATATCTACTTGAAAGCCTTACCCAAGTTACTTTCCGCCTACAATCACTCCTATCATCGAAGTATCAAGACTACTACCGCATCCGTGACGGTTGATAATTCGGATGAAGTATGGCGCACATTATACGGTTCGGACGTCGGACCTTCAAGTCGATCCAAATTCAAGTTTAAAGTTGGAGACACGGTGCGTATCAGTATGACGACCAGACCATTCCGCAAGGGGTACCTTCCAAACTGGACCACTGAGCTCTTTACCGTCAGCGCTCAAGTACCTCTACATCCTACCGTGTACAGGTTGAAGGACTATGACGGTGAAGAAATAGAGGGAACGTTCTACGAACAGGAATTACAAACTGTGATTAAAATGGACGACGGTTATCAGGTGGAGAAAGTTCTAGAAACCAGAAAGCGACCTGGAAAGACGGAGTATCTCGTCAAGTGGTTGGGCTATCCCAACAAGTTCAACAGCTGGGTGACTAGAATACACACCTTATAAAGCCCCTTCCTTTGTCGACTGATATTCATACGGTAATTTGAAACTCCATCATGGCGGACTCATTCTACGTCACGCTCCCGAGTAACAGCTCCATGGATATCCATCCAAACAACACATTGACCCACTTTTATGTCAATTTACCCACACCCCTCGTGTTTAAGGGAGACTGGGAAGTGGGACTGGCAGAGTTTAGTTATCCACATCGCTGGTTCATAGTCACCGACAATAAAGAATACATATAACTGTACGGGTGGTGAGGAACATGGTTGTGTACACGAACACCACATCCCTCCCGGGTATTATCCAAGCCTGGTGGAAATGTTGGAGAATATTAAACCTTCTATTGACCACGATGGACTCGTCAGTATGAAATACAATAAGTTTAACCAAAAAATTGTGATCAAGACAAAAACCCGACGTTATGGTGATCTTGTACAAGCCACTAAATGATCTCCTTGGTTTTGAGACAAATGAATGCATCATTACAGGCGTCCAAAAAGGATCTCGAGTTGTGGACATCGATCAATTTCACCCCATAGTTTTGTACACTAACATTATTGACCATCACATGGTGGGTGATACGAGGGCGCCCCTGTTACGAATTGTAAACGTGGAAGGAGAGCCGGGAGAAACAATTACCAAAGTGTACGACAGTCCGCATTATTTTCCGTTAAAACAGAAACTTGTGGATATGATCGAAATGGATATAAGGGATGACATGGGGCGACATATCCCATTCGTCAGTGGTAAGGTGATCGTGAAGCTTCATTTTAGAAAACGACGCTCGTCATACTTTAACTAATCATCATGAGACGCTTCGTTCCGGACAGCAGACATTACGAACAGTACTACACCCACCAAGTCGGAAACGGTCTTCCTGTGTTTTCGGGACCGCAAAATCAAAGAGGGTATGGACTGGGTGGGATACTCGGAGGGTTGTTCCGGTCGGCATTACCTTTACTTAAAAAAGGTGCTTCAACCTTGGGTCGCACGGCACTCAATACCGGAGTTAGCATTGCAAAAGATGCTCTGGAAGGAAAGAATATTAAAACAGCGGCCAAAACGAGATCACACCAAGCAGGACGAAACCTTGCCCACAAGGCCGTAAGTAGTTTGGCAGGAAAACAAACGGGAGGCCGCCGCCGGCGTGGTATAAAAAGAAAACCAATCCGCAAACGTTCCATTTCTGTCTCTGGTAAGCGAACGAAGAGATCGTTGGATATTTTTGATTAGAGCTCTACCGTTGTAAATCATCATGGCATTGTTACACAGTAATTCCTGCGAGTGCACCAAATCTGAGCTGGATTTGTTTGTAATTCCACCCACCCAGACGAGTATCGACAAGGGACAATGGGTCGAATATCACCCCATCTCTACCATTGCCGATGGTGGACCCATTGAATTCTTTATACCCGGATCCGGTGATGAATACCTGGATCTCAACCAGACTCAGCTGTACATCAAAGCAAAAATAACCAAGGCGGACGGTACCAATCTCGCTGACGATGAGCAGGTCGGTCCGGTGAATCGTTTTTACAGTCTTTGTTCAATCAGGTGGACGTCTTAACGAACGTCTCCTTTCTCCCTCCACACCCACCTATCCCTACCGAGCTATGATCGAAACCATACTGAGTTCCGATTCTCCGAGGTTCCGATGCTCTAAATTCCCAACTCACAGGATCCCTGTTTTACAGGGATACCGCCGGAAGGTTTGACAATGCCAATCCTATGGCCGCGGATGGTGCAGTCTTTGAGGGACTAAAGAAAAGATACAAATTTACAAAGAATAGCAACGTGGTGGACATGGTAGACCCCATACACAGCGACATCTTCTTTCAAGACCGACACATGTTGAACGGAGTGGATGTTAAACTGAAATTCATCCGCAGCAGCGATTCCTTCTGTCTTATGGCAACGGGAGCCAATCCCGCCTACAAGGTAAAGATTATGAATGCCTCCGTATTTGCAAGAAAGGTGAGAGTAAGCTCCAGGGTCATGATGGGTCACATGAAAGCTTCGCAGAAAGGAACCGCCAAGTACACACTCAAACGGAACCTCTGCAAGATGGTCTCTATCCCACGCGGTAACCTATCACTGACAGAGGATCATATATTTCTGGGACAACTTCAGCACTGGGTGGGAATCTACATCGATCAGAATGGGGTGGGTGAATACTTTGATTCCTATTGACAACCCCCAAAAGTGTCTCAGATTACTTGTTTCCTTCGAAAGAATACCAAGCATTGCATCTATAACACAAGACACCTACAGGGAACATTTTCTACAGTGTGCGGACAGTACGTCATCTTCTTCCATTTACACCGATGTCGGGACCTGAGCATGACAAAGATCACCCAATTGTTTTCGTCGGACACAGCGGATAATGACTTTAATGTGAATGACTTTGTTAGAAAACACTATCCCCGTAGCAAAACACAAGTGTATGATGCAAACTTTATTATCCAACAATTTGCACGGGCTTATTATAATGCTTAAAGTAATGTTTTAATTTAATTGAAGTAAGTAAATCAATTTGTAGATTAGAAGTTGTTTAATTCCACATTTTTTTTCTTAAACTATTGATGCTTTTCTTTTAATGTTTTACTGATAAACTATTGATGCTTTTCTTTTAATGTTTTACTAATAAATATGTAGATTTAGTGATTTCTTGTTGATGATGAATAAAAATATTTGAAACTGTATATTGCCCGTTGAGCACTTAAGGAATGTTCTGGTGAGTTCCGGTTGGTTTTAGGCACCCCGTGTCGTCTATTATATATGTGTTTTGCGTCTAATAACCCTTTCTAACATTTACTACTAACTACTAATCAATACATACAAATACACACACAAATAAAAGCACACAAACACAGAGTGATTCATTTTTAAAACATTTTATTCTAATTCATTTCACCAAAATACAAACACTTATTTTTTTTTTTTTTTTTTTTTTTAATGAAAATCACTTGTCAATACTAATAATGATAATATTAATGAAAAACACTGCAAACCACCACCACAATAAATGTTTAAGAAGGTTCAATCAAGCATCCAATTGTTGGACAGTACTGTCAATGAGTTCAGTTAAATTGTTGATGAATGTAGAATAGAACGAACTGGCAGTATCATCGGGATCCTCACGCCACACGTCCATGATTTCCTTGATTATCGCGTGTTTATCAATAATGTTCTGTCCATCTTCGCTTGATTCAGTCACATTAAGGCTGATGTTTACTGCGTCGAAAATGTCAATGACCTTGTTCGGATTTACACACGGTGCTGCATCTGTATACCCCTCGTCTACGTAATCATAAAGATTGGATGCTGGACTTATACCAAAGAAAAGACACCGATGTTCGTCTTGGGTCCCCCAGTTCTCCTCACATCCTTCGCACCCTAAGGCATCCTGAGCGGAGTACACGAGCCTCAGTATCTCGTCCGTGACGATCTTGGTCAGGATTTGTTTGATGACCATTTTGACGGGGGATAAACCCTCAGTGAGATCAGTGGTGATGGGAAGAGTACACACTGTATCATCTTCTGGAACAAGTAATTAAGAAAACAAAACAAAAATGTCATTAGTTTGAAGCAAAAGGTTTAAACCATTCCCAAACCACTCAAGATAATGATGAAGACTCCTATGTACCAGACAGCCTTCAGTGAAATGGGAACAACATGGGAACTCACTGATAAACTTTTCGAAATACTTGAAAAGCTTGTATGTGAACTCTATGGATGGAAAGAGTCAGACATCAACACAGTCCGGTACAACTGCTTCCGATTTATCATTTGACCGACACTACCATGCCTGCCTCCAAACAAAGACAGTGTGAAGCTTCATACAATAAGAGCAAACTACCAGGCCAGAATTTACAGATGTGCTTTGAAGCAGCAGATTGATGCTCCATCTCCTACAAGACATGGTTGGAAGGTCATCGGGACAGAGATAGACATGAAGTGGAGTTCAATGCCAGTTGCTGCTGATGCTGTACAAAAATATGTGCATTGCAACTGTAAGAAAACAACCTGTAACAGCAACATGTGCTTTTGTAAAAAATCAGGCATCAGTTGTACAGATTTGTGTCATTGCAAAGACTGTAGATCGGATGTGGAAGAAAATGACAGCATCAGCGAAAGTGACAGTGACAGCGACTCCTCCGACATTGAAAACGTACAGTCTGGAATTAATTCTTGAATTCAACGAACTAACTGCATTGTACAAACAAACTAAACTAAGCAAGATCACACAACATCTCGGAACATACATTTGAGAAAAACTGTTCATCAAATATTTGTAGGAAATTTAGTGTTGTTTGTGGAAAAACCATATCATAGCACCTACATTTAAGAGTTGTGATGGCTATAAAAGGAATTGGTAATTTTAATTTCCACCATGCAAATTTTTTAAAACTTTGTATGCAGCCATAATATAATATATATATACAGAAAAATTTGTTAAAGTGAAGAAAGCGCTGACATTATAAAGTAATTGTTTTTCTTGAGGCAGTGATTTCAGGGAAATTTTGCACTATTGTATTGAAATTTTTACGCACAATGGAGACCACTTTGGAGTAACAAATGTGAATTTCAATTTGTAAGCATAAGGGCAAATTTCGGGTAGCCAGTGGCAGAACCATCATTCTAAAAAAAATGGACCCGTCCTTCAAAATGTTGCTGGGGCAGGTCAGGGGTTGGGTGCTAGTCAAGGTTTCTTTGCCAGGGTTAATACCCTAGATACTAGAGGGGCTAGTAGTGAGATGATCTCCCCAATCCGTACGCAATTGTCAAGTCATTTAAAATTTTCGTCTTTATGTAAAAAGACTGTTTTTGTCACAGAACTTGGGAAAGTACCTAGTATACAGTGCAACACATTGGTGTATGGGTAAAACACAAATAGTATTTTTATCCAGATGCAAATTTAGCATCTATTAAGATTGTTTTAAGTGCACGTGACACAGGCCATGACTTCAATGTAACCTTTCCTTTCACTGCTGAATTGAAGTGTGAGAATTTAGTTGTAGTTGTTAAGATTTCCTCCTTATTCAGTACTTGCATATTATTTTCATGACAGCTGTCAAATTGAGGACTCCTATCCTAAAACGTCTCTCTCATCCCCCGTTTCTGTATGCATACATATAGGACTGGGTTGAAATATGGAGAATCTACTAAAAAAATATATCTCCCTCATAATAATACAGGAAAGTTTGACTTTTGTGCTTATTGTTGTGTCATGATTTAAATGTATGCTATTCAGGAGGAGGCGGGGCTAAATAAAACAGGGCCTTGACAGCTTTTCAAAGCATAACAAATTGTTTATAATATACATGTATATAAGTTACTAGATGTTACCAAAATACAATATACTGCTACTGCAAGGGACATGAGGGCCTACAGTACATACTTGATATTTGCTCAAAAAGTTATATTTTAACGTGATAATGGCAGCCATCTTGTAAATTGTACCATTTCATGATCTTGTGAAATCCTTCCAGTTAATTTTTATGCAAGAGCTCAATATTTCTGACAGTTCTTCATTTTTAATGTGATTTCAACATAAATTAACAAATAAATATCCGCAATCTTGGATTTTGGCCGCCATCTTCAATTTCTCGCTTGTGAACCAATATTTTTAGTAGAACATTTTTTTTCTTGAAGAGGACATCATTCCCTACATTTTGATGTATAGATCTCCCCTTCACCCCTGATGCTGCAGCATTCTCCTATTTCTAGAACACGTTTTGACCTTTTGCCCGTTGCCTATATTACTAAATTCTGATCTTTGGCCACCCTGTTGGTTTACTGTAGCTCCAGTAACACGTCTTCGTCGCAATACAGTTCTGTAGCTGCAACGTGCAACATGAGATGTCCATGTATGGTATTGGTAGGTTTGGTAGGTTAGGCAAGTCCGAAATTCATACAATTTCTGAAGTAGTATTCAATTTGTGGAAAATATCCAGCTATAATTTACATGCATAAAACTATGAGAAAATTGATTGTGCGGTGGCAAAAGTCAGTTTGTAATAAAAAACAAATTTAAGAACACAAATTGTAGGCCACCATTATAAGCCAAGTAACCCAAAAGAGATTGAAAAATGAAGCAGCACCATCCCCTCCCTTTATAATATAAAGTAAACATTTGGTAAAATTTGCGTAGGACCTACCTCACTGCCACTTTTTCATTCATTATTATGAAATATGTGTAACAGTATTTTATTCCGGTAGGCTTAGCCGAAAATGTGTCACTTGGTGTTGTATATTTTTACTCTTGCAATGCGCACCAACCAAAAGAACTATTAAACGGTACTATCCTATGATAGCCTAGCAACCAATGAACTATCAATTGGATACCCTGGTACCCTGACTGCATTGACTTCAAGTGTTGATTTAAATGAGCTGTGTGACAACCTTGAAGCCGGTGAAACGATCAAATAATATGTGCATTTGAAATATGATATGAGAATGAAGACAATAATATTAGTCTGGTATCCCTTTCTTTTTGTCAAGATTTCCTGTCAGATTTTATACAGTTGTTTCAAGATTGATTACTACATTTACGCAGAGTTGTTTAACCCTATGCACGCTACCATTCCCTACACACACTATGCCGCGCCCGCTGGAATCTTTTTGCCCAATCATTAAAAATACACATGCCTGTACTCAAAATCGTTTTCTCTGTGTGATTTTATTGCATAATGCAAAATAAGAAAAATGTAGAGCACAATGTTTGCAGCCAGGTAAAACAAATATTTCTGACTTAAGATGAAGAATTTACAAAACAAAACACTTTCAAAATTCATATTCACCCCCCCCAAAAAAAAATAAATGTGTGTGCGTGTGTGAACTTGTCATTGCTGCAAATCGAGCTCTTTTATGTGAATACACACTCGCACATCGGGGACCTTCATCAGAGCGAGGACGTCCTCGCTTTGAGAAATTGTGATAAATGGAGCATTGTAGGCAATTTGGACGCCAATGAAATATCTAAGCTTTTGGAAGCAATCCTCGGTTTACGTCATTGGCGAGCGGAGTATGTGTGATTTAACACCTCTATGCCAGCGTTTAGCACTCCTAGGTGATTACAGCGCCCTCTGTTGCTATTAAAAGTTTCCTTCTTGTGCAGAAGGGTAGAAGAAGCGGCCATTTCTAATTCTAGAGAAGAGTCATTATGCATGATGGTTAGTTGATTCGGTTTGAGTTGGGTAGCGTGGTCCGGTCGATCCAGTGGGTTGTTGCAAGGCAACTGCCATGGAGATGCGTCATAAACATTGAGTGTATTGCATCCATCCGAGGAGCGTCCCCCTCATTCGACTCATGGCAGCTCTCCAGAGTACACATGATATGGTGAGTAACATAATTTGTGTATATTGCATAGTTACAGTACTGTTATTTAATATAAAAGTATAAATAGACTACACTAGCCTACCATACCTAGGTCAATACAGTCGTTTGACATTCGATCTAGTTTCCATACCCGCCTGCCGCTAACTAAGGTATTTGTTTACATTTGTTGTAATGGATGTTGGGCTTTATTTCCCTTTTTTAATATTCCTCTTGAGGGATCGGTTGGAAACATAACCATTAGGCTAATTATTGACCTCAACAAAGAAAGTTCAAGCTTTCTAAGTGTTTTATGGGGGGTTTTTTGGTAATGAATGTTGGGCTTTATTTCCCTTTTTTAATATTCCTCTTAAGGAATTGGTTGGAAACAAAACTATTTAGCTAATTATTGACCTCAACAAAAAAAATTCAAGCTTTCTAAGTGATTTTTTTTTGTTAATGGATGTTGGGCTTTATTTCTCTTTTTTAATATTCCTCTTGAGGAATTGGTTGGAAACATTATTACTAATACTATTAGACTACATATTTACCTTAAAAAAGAAAATTCAAGCGGGCATTTCATCGCGCAGCTGCCACTTTCGTGCATTCATGTGCAAACGAACTAAAAAGTCATGTGCAGCGCCTGGTGGCTGCTTTTCACAGGCTCTCTGACATATCAATCTTTGCTGATTTAGCCCATCTTTCTATTTGAATTTTCTACTGATGGAATGGTTACTCTTATAGATCACGACTATGGGCATCATTGACAGAAAGAGATCTGCTTTGCTCTGTTTTTGGACATTTTTGATACCATTTCTGTGCCTAAACAGAACAAGTACTGTCACAGCTCATTGGAAATCCCCAACCAGTATCCAGTGGAGTGATTATGCTATTCAAGTTTGTAAGCCTCTTTACTTATTGACTGGAGCTTGTAATCCTACTGTACCTGTGCTGGTTGAGGGCTCATCGAGTATGGAGAGTGATCACTGCCTATTCAACTCATCTCTTTCATCCAGGGATCTAGTTGTGAAATGCATTCACTACTCAGCGAACTACCTGCATGGGTTTTGTACTGTGTATACTGAATGCCCACTGACAGTTGAAACATGTCAATACCTTGATTCCCTTAACCTTCAATGCTAGAGTCAATGCTAGTGTATACCAAACATCCACACAGAAAGCGTTGGTCGCCATCCTGGGAAACGCGGTGGTAGACAACTGAACTCAAGCCTATTCCAGTCCATATTTCGCATTTTTTACCTTCAAAGATCAAAACCCAGAGTAAGCCACCCGGTGCAAATTTGAGCAACCTTATTCCGATCAATTTCTGCTCACAATATCAACAGAAAACCCTTGCCGGATTCGCTCACTGGAATGCTCGTTCAATTGTAAATAAGACTGCATCAATTTGTGACTCTATTATATCGAACAAACTTGACATCCTTGCCATCTCGAAAATCATGGCTTAATGGCGATAGTCGAGATAACCACACCCTCGCTGACATTCATAACACCTTGCCTGACTTTGCTTCATACAGCATTCCTCAGACAGACCGCGCTGGAGGAGGTGTGTTTCTTCTGTTGCATAAATGTTTCAATGTTGTACAGAAAGTTTGCCAATCTTTTAAATCATTTCAACTTGGCGGTTTTACAGTCTCATCTCACTCTGCTTCCATGAGGCTTATCATTGTGTGCAGAATGCCATATAGTAAAAAGCACGGTATAACTTCAGAGACATTTTTTAATGAGTTCTCTATTTTCTTAGAGCCACTCGCCTTTGTTTCCAGTGACAATTTTCTCATTTGCGGGGACTTTAATTTCTATGTTGAGACAACTACAGATCGTGAAGCAGCTAAGTTCCTTGATCTTCTTCAACCCATCATTGTGGCCATACACTAGACTTAATGATTGCACCTGAGGAGGATACTCTTGTTGGTGATATAACAATACAAGCTGATCTTCCCTCGGATCACTTCGCAACCATCTGCACCGTTGACATCGCGCGTCCCACTGCAACGAGAGAAATTGTGCAAACTCCGCAAACTCCGAAACATTGACACTACCCTTCTGCAAGCAGACATCCTTGCATCTCCACTGTTGACCGCCCCTGGAAAAGATCTCATCTCACAATCGGAGCAATACAGCTCTGTTCATAGTGGTCTTATTGACAAGCACACTCCGGTGAAAACACGGACAAGATATCTCCGTCCGCATTCTCCGTGGTACTCGGATGACCTGCGTGATAAAAAAACAAGAGCTACAGCACTTCGAAAGACAGTGGGTGAAATCCGGTCTTCACGTTCACAAGCAAATATTCCGCGGAAAATGTGTTGAGTACAAAGAGTTCCTGGAACAAGCGAAAACAACCTACCACAGATCACAGATTTTAGAATGTGATCAGAAGCAACTATTCAAGGCAGTAGACAATGTGTGTTCGAAAGTCAGCTAAAGTTTTGCCTGCACACAAATCGCCCGTGATCTTGGCAGATGACTTTGCAGAATTTTTGACAGAAAGGTCAAGAAGCTGCGGAGTAGCCTTGATGAGACTGTAAAATCTAATGCTGATCTGATGGAGCCCCCACCATGTTCCTTTAGCGAGTTTTGCACTGTATCTGAAGATGAGGTACGCACTTTGATCAATAGCATGCCTTCTAAATCGTGTCCTTTAGATCCAATGCCTACATGGCTTGTTAAACAGTGCTTGGATGTGCTGCTCCCCACCATTACACAGATTATCAACCGCTCACTGTGCTCTGGATCTTTCCCTTAAACTTTTAAGACAGCTGAAGTAATTACTGTGATCAAAAAGAACACTCTTGATCCTCAATTACTCCAAAGCTACCGTAGTGTCTCCAATCTGAAATTTTCATCAAAAGTTACAGAAAAAGCCGCTGTACAACAATTCCAGATTTATCTCGCTGAAAACGAATTGTACCCAGACCTTCAAAGTGCATATCGCAAACACCACAGCTGTGAGACTGCTTTGCTTCACGTTTTCAACAACCTTTTGTTGACTGTTGATGATAGAAAAGATGCGGTACTTGTCTTGCTCGACCTAAGTGCTGCCAAGAACAGATTTGGTGTCACAGGAACGGCACTTGAGTGGTTTGATTCCTACATATGTGACCGCAACCAGATGGTTAAGATCGGTGATTTAAATCCAAGCCTCACTTGTTACTGTCCGCCATCCTCAGGGTTCCGTCGCCGGTCCACAGATTTTTACACTATACACCTCCCCACTTGAAGACATTGTTAAACGCCACCAGGTCAATGGTATGTTTTACGCTGACGACTCTCAACTCTATGTCAGTGTGAACAGAAATGACATCGACCCATCCATCAGTGAGCTTGAGAAATGCATCACAGAAATCAAGGAATGGACTGCAGAGAACAAGCTCTGTTTGAATGACAGCAAGACGGAGGTAGTCCATTTATCATCCCGTTACACAGACACCACATCTATTAAATCCATCGTTGTTGGTGATTCTGTCGTGGACACTGTTGTTGAAGCAAAAGATCTCGGTGTTATCATCGCCAAAACCTCGCCATGATACGCCATGTCAATAATATTTGTCATTCAGCTTCACTCCCCATCAGAAATATCGGTCGTATCCGCAAATACCTTGACAGAAATTGTTCTGAGAAGCTGGTACATGCTTTCGTTTCTTCAAAGCTGGACACATGCATTAGTCTTTTGCATGGTCTTTCGGACTTCCAAATACACAAACTTCAATGCCAACAAAACGCTGCAGCCCGGTTAGTTACCTTGAGTAAGAAGCGTGATCATATAACGCCCATTCTACAAGACCTGCATTTGCTGACCGTGAAAAAACGCATCATCTACAAACTCATGCTTTTAACGTTCAAAACCCTTAACGGCCAAGCACCAAACTACCTACGTGAACTCACGTGAACCTTCTCGTACTCTAAGATCAAACGCTGCAACCATTTTACAAAGGAGAACTGTCAACACTGTCACATATGACCAGAGATAATTTTCATACATTGCTCCTGAACTCTGGAACCGGCTTCCAATACATATCAGAAATGCTCGCTCACTGGATCTATTCAAAAAATCACTTAAAACTCATCTGCTCACTCAGTGACTTTTTCAATATCCTGCTAGCTATCTCACATTGGTGTACTTTCATTTGCCTAATAGTTGTATATATTAATGTAGTTTAAGTAGTTTCTCTGTATGTTTGATTCATGCCTGTACAGCGCATTGGGGTCTGTCTTGACGGAATGCGCTCTAAAAGAGTGATTTATTATTATTATTATTATTATTAAAATGGCGAGCCCAACCCAGACATGAAAATGGCTTTATTGTTGATGATTTCGACACTTCCTGACTAAATTAAGGGAGATTAAGTGGCAGCGGATAGGGTCTACATTTTAGACAAAGCAGATAACATATATGTTACATTTGTATGTCCTCTTTATAGTACCAAGAAGGAGACAGCGTGACGGCACTGTGGCCTCCGGACTAGTCAAGGTATGCAGCCGTAATAACCTCCATAAACAAAGGTATTAAAAGTTAAACAACTTTTGTATTGTCAACACACGAAATGACAGTTCCACACCTTATTGTGATCCCCATCACATGTAGACCACGTTTTAAACAGCACATAATTGTATGTCACCCCCGCCCCCCTAAAACAAACTTAAGAAAAACAACCTACATAACACCAAAATCAAAGTGGATTTAGTCTTAATCAGAAAAGCTGTTAAACTCATTAGTTACTCATAGCCGCCCCTTTCCTGTGCACCCTCCTGAATAAGTCAAAGCCCATAGGCTATTGTGGTGCAAATCCAAACGATTGCCAACTCACAACCGCCATCTCCATCCCCGGACACAGTTAAGTTTGATGAAGTCTACTGACAAACCGTTTGCCTTTTATTTTTCAGGGAAGTCACTAACCAAGTACTCTGTTACACTGATGATGGCATGACACGCTGCTTATTTGAACACCAGGTGAGTAAATGATCACGTATTCATTCCATCAGGCAAACAAATGTCCTCTGTAAATGTAAAAGATTGCCAAACCACTTGCCCTTTATGGCAGACAACTCTTTTTAAAGTGAAAGCTGCATAATAACCACTCCGCACCCCCCCCTCAACATGGGATATATTGTTTGAATGATGGTTTAAGTTCTGACTAGCTGGGGGTCAAGTGTTATTTGCCTAGCAACTTAAGGACACGCTGATCCACTGAATCCTAAGACATAATTATATTTAATTGGTGTGATAATCCAAATAATATCGCAGTGGTGTTATTTATGTCATTTATATTTTCCTTGCTAGCTGGCCCATCGAACATCAGATGAACAGGTCACCACTTCTGATCCTTCAAGGCTTGACAACCCCCACACCAGTTCCAGGGATGACAATGACCCACAAGCTATTTCCGAAACCAATAAAGCTGTAGGATCGGACACAAATGATTCTAGTGAGAAGTATGCCGTAACAGTCATGCAGACCGATAATGTGGGTGGACAAAAGAAATGGGACAAGAAGCACTTTTGCTTTTACTGTGATGAACCTCGGGCCAAGTTACCCCGTCACCTCCAGGCGTGTCATAAGGAGGAAAGGGAAGTTGCAGAGATAGCATCGGAGACCGACCTTAGTGCCCGCAAGAAACTTCAGTTTTACATCCGCAATATCGGTAATCACAGACACAATAGCCATGTCCTTAGAGAGGGACAGGGTGTCCTTATTGTACGTTACAGACCCAATCATGAGGCAGCTCTACACGCATATGGACCATGCTGTCATAAGTTTCCTAAGTTATTTAATTTATTCGTTGTTTTCCCACCAGATTGACTGTAAATAGACTTGTCCCTCAGTGTTGGAATCCTACAATTATTTCCCCCTATCCAGAAGAGTAGATTAGGCCATGGTCTTCTTCCTATTGTATTTTGTAGATAGTAGCTTTAGAAGCCTTAATCCTATTATTCAGTTTTCTTTTGTTTCCTTTCAAAATCAGTTGTCTCTTGTTAGTTTAGGAAAGTTGGGGTCAGTTCTTGAAGGAGTTTCTTTTAAACTAAGTGGAAGTCAATTAAACATAAGTAAGAAACCAGCTGTCTTGGTGTAAGTTCTTTTCTAAGTAGTAGTAGCTAGTAGGTTAAAAAATAGTTAAAGACTGGAAAGCTAATGTAAAAGAGAGTTATTGTGGGAAGTAAGAGTGTGAGAAGTGCAGCTCCTTCACTGTGCTCGGGGCCATAAAATCCCAACAGCTTGGAAGAAATTGAACGAAGTCACACTGTGCCATCTCTTTATGTTCAACTGCAGACGACAGGGGGAAGTATCTTAAATAAAACTGGAAGATTTCCACAAACACAGTGCAGCCATGGTCAATGGGGATTGCTTGCTGACTGATCTTGAACGGCACCTCTGTAAAATGTTCAAAGTCATTGAAGTAGTTGGTAAGAGCGGCAGAACTGTTCCTGTGCTTCTCGGTACTGATGCGATGGAGTGGTTGAATGCTCTGGTCGCAAATAGAAATGCAATTAGAGTGGCACAAGACAACACATTCTTATACACACAAAGTTGTTACGGAGGCACAGGTCATGTACGAGGAAGCGACTGTCTACGAGCATATGCAAATGAGGCGGGCCTTGACAATGCCAATAGCAAACGATCTACAAAGCTCCGTAAACATGTAGCGACTGTTTCACAAATTCTTGTCTTGAAGGAGCATTAGCTTGAAACACTTGCAGACTTTATGGATCATGATTTGCGGGTCCATCGCGAGTACTACCAGTTGCCAGACACTGTCCAGAGGGTTACCAAACTGTCTCGACTTTTCCCGAGCTTGGAGAGAGGCAACTTGGTTTCGCAACATGGCAAATCTTTGAAGGAGGTAAATAAACCCATTTTTAAGTTTAGGCTCCCGACCCTCCCCCTCCGAGAAAATTCTTTTGGGGCCCGTTAACTTTGCCTGGGGCTGTCATAACCTAACACCCCCCCTCCATGAAACATATTTCATACACTGTACGCCCCTGCCGCCCCCCCCCCCCCCCCCCCCCCCCCACCACCACCCCCAACCCCCCTGCCTTATTCTCTTGCATATGTTGGTCCTATTCCCTGTTTACACCCATAGACAATAATGTGATAAGGTGGCAGATTGCATTTGTTTTCCTTTCCAGCCCATCTCGGTTACTCGTTTTAAACGGTAGGATAAAAACAAGATGACTGCACCATGAAAAACATAAATTGGGCTTTCTCTTGTCAGACATTTGATGCAGGTGTATCTTTACCCACTGTGCAATTTGTTATTTATTTAAATTGCTGATTGATTTACTCAGGGAGTAAATCTCACAGTGGTGAAATGTTAAATTTGTTGTTGTGAATGGGCCCCGTTTGATTGTGTATCTTAATTTTCCCGTTCTTTCCTGTGTGTTGTAGGAAGGCCACCAACTGGAAAAGCTGCAACTCCAAAGCTCGACAAATCAAGCGTCG
>CAJVRT020000029.1:0-11688 GCA_911728455.2 Marthasterias glacialis | reverse complement strand
ATAGGATTATCATAAACTGTTATACTCGTTATATTTCATTTGCAATAATTATAAAGAGTGACATATTCCCATTATTTTATTTTCAGATGTACTTTGATTAGATGATTTATTGATTTTAAAATTTGTGACGCGAACTACACGTTTTGGTAACTAAATATTACACTTGCAAACTAGCTCAGCCAGCAGGCAGCTATCTTTTTTGACTTCAATAAGTTGATGTTTTTGAAAAAAGGTAATTATGTAAGTCGTAATTATATTGAACACATGTAACATTATATGCATAGCTCATTTTGTTACTCTTATTTTTTCAAAAAGTGGGCATTTTAAGCATTTATTTGAGTCATCATTCATGGAGTGAGTCAGTCAATGGTTTAACCAGCATGACCATGATGACCAGTTTCGGATCATCATGTCAGCACAGGCTGTATTGGCGCTAAACATGTTTTCTATGTTCCACAATTTAACAGTAAATTAATGATCGTGAATCTTAAACTGAAGGGTTTGGTCCCTAATTACTATTCTTCTAGGTAGACCTTTACTCTACAATGCTCTGGCCTATATAACTTAAAGTGATTCATGTAATACACCATGTAGTTGTAGGCATTGTGTAACTTAAGTGTAAGGTACACATGTGATTATTTGAGATTGGAAATGCAGATATGAGCCCATTGGGACTATGCATAGTAGTTTATAGAGAAATTAATTATTAAAGTTGTTTAATGAAAGAGATCCTAGATTATCAGATATAATGGTTACTTTGTCATACCCTTTACATGTACAGCTTTAGTTGTTAATGGCAAGATTTTGGCATCGGGGTATGAGTGTGTGTAATAGTTTTGTGTGTGTGTTTTCCTGGATGTGTGTAAGTGAAGTTAGCGCTAACAACGTATACTAGTGAGCTTATGCCCCTTTTATCATCTGATGTGAAACTTCTACTAGAGATTTGCAGATTCAAAGTTATGATTGACTAATTTACATGTATGATTTAAAGTGTTTAGAATGGAGTGATGTAGTTAAATTAAGGAAACAGACTAACGTTACACGGTTAATCAAGCTATTGGTTCTTGTTTAAGGCCTATGTGTGAAATCACGTTGCTTCGGACTAAACATTATAGGCCATTCTTAAAACATAGTCAGTCACTCATCGATTAGGCCTAAATGTTTGAAGCCCCTCATTTTCATTTTTCTCGTAAAATGTGTTTGTAAAATTCAAACGTGGACAATTACAACAAAACTTGTTTACCACAACATTTTAATTTTGTTCCTATTTTATAGATCTTGTTCTGGACTCTTGAGATATGGCTCATCAAAAAGATGTAAGTGTATTCCAGATAATTCATTCCACCATGCAATGTCTTTTTCCTTTCCGGTAGTTTTAATGCCTACTATAGACCATTACAGGACGGACTATCTTCCCTGAACACGAATGAGTGACTATAAAACTATTGGATATAATGATAACAATATTCTGTCAAAATTAATGGTGTATGTAACAGACACTTGAATGGGCGTGAATACCCCTGGGGTAGGGGAGGATATATCCCTCCCCACACTTTCTGTCGTGTGGGATCATCCCCCCAGAATTTGGGTCCTTAAAAGAAAACAAAGTGGTGGATTTCACTGATAGCTTAGTAAATGAATGAAACATTTGTGCACATTCCAACAAGACAACACCCACGTCTGTACATGCCCACTTGTATATGAGCAAGACGGAACTTACCCACTTTCGGAAGCTTTCGGAAGATTTGTTTCTTCCTAATCATTTGCATGTAGTTTAGTTCTTGCGAACCGGTTAGTCCTTTTGCGCATTAAAAGATGTTTAAATATGGTGGACTTATTTAACGTATAGGCCCGGATTATGCGGTTGTGTTTGGGTGATACACAGTTCTTGGGGGTTGTTTTCACACTTAAAAATATAGATATTTGTTTTAATAAAATTCATTCAATGATTTTACAATGGAGCATTTTTTTCTCTTTTTGATTAGGCATTATGGTTTTTGAACCACTTAAGTAATGGTGGTAGTATCGAGCTTGAAGAGCAGGCCAGCCCCAAAGATTGTGCAGAAGTGAGAGGGAAGGAAATCTTACAGACAGATGGAGGAGATTGTGAGAATGCTGGGGAGCAGTTAGACGATGAGGAGCAGATGGATGATGAGAAGATGGACGATGAGGAAGATGGGGGAGATGAGACTAGAGAAGAAGATGACAGTGACTGGGAACCAGAAGGTCAACAAATTGAAGATGGTGAGGACACGGACAAGGATGAAGGATACAAGGACAATGACTCTGAACCAGAACGTCAACAGGATAAAGAACAGAATGAAGAACAGGACAAAGTAGGAGAGGCAGACGTATTCAACTATAGCGCAAGGCGGCATGAGATGAAAAAAATGTATCAAAGCCAGCTGAAGATAAGAACAAAGCAAGTAGGTGAAAATAGATTTACTCAACTTATTTTCTTAATAGAATTTTGTGCATAGTCTTTGTTGTATGTAAACAAAAAACACAAGGCATGAACCCTGTGGTCATGACCCCATCAACCCTGTGGTCATGACCACCTGTATATGCCTTAATACTCCATTTGTTCTGTATGGACATGCGGCTTTCGTCCCACAGGTTTTGAAGATGATTACATAAGTAATTCTTCATGGATATATCGGTGTTAACAGCCAACCACTATAACATTCTTTTGTCAGAGGGCTGCATATATTCCATCATTGTTGTATTTTTGAGGAGTACACTTTATGTTCCTTCCATAATAACTTCAGATATTTTGAGGATTGAGCATGTAGTCGTAAAGTTCCTGCACCTCTGTGAACTCTTATCAAGTCATGATTTTAACATTAAAAACACGTTTCTGTATGAGGTTATGACAACATGATTGTCGCATTTAAAATCAACCAAAACTATTGATACAATATCTGTTTTTTATTTGTTTGACAGTCAAACAGAATGTCACGGACATGTCCGCTTTGTAAACAGGGTAAGAAGAAATTTAAACACCTGGCCCAACACTTAAAGATCACACACAAGATAAGAGATGCCAAAAGACGGATGATCATTCTTGGAAAAGTCAAACAAAAGTAGGTACATAATAGCATGTGTTTTTAGGTCAATGAAAATATTTTTTTTTTTCCTGTAGGCCACATTCACTTCTTTTTGACACCAACTTCAATACTGTCATTTTATTGTTCAAAACCAATTGCTGAGTAAAAAAAAAGTTTGCACCAGTTTTCAAAGTACCTCAACCAAAGAAAATCATCTTGCATCTTTGTGATTAACTTACAGAAAACAAACTTATGTTTTCTTCTAGTTTTTTATTAGGGGGGGGGGGTGGAGGCGTATCAATTATTTGTATAAAATCTAGTTATTATTGTTTATTATTATTAAACTACCAAATAAAGTTCAGATGGTCAGTCCTTTTTATAAAACAAATATCGTACATCTATATATATTTCATTTCACAGAGAGCCAATCTCCAAACCAAAATCGTCCACCAAAAAAAGCTATGAGCGACGACCTGCAGACTGTCCAGTACAGGGGTGTTATGCAAAGGGGCTGAAGCGTGTTGATATACACCTTTGGTATAAACATCAAATGGATGTGAGTATGCAGCCATAATTTGTTCATTAATTGGCAAGTTCTAAAAAATAAAGGTTGAGTCGATTGGCGAGTGTCACACATGCAGTTCCCTCTACTACTCCGGGATGCATATTATACTGTTACAAAGGAGCTTAATCATTTAGTTCCATCTATTATCACAACATAAGTCTTAATGAGCTCCATACAGGAACGTGTGTATTCAACCAGTGTTTTTGTTTGATATCATTAAACTTCCTAAACTTACAATGCTTTCCACTAGATCATCTGTTACTTCCAGTTCAAAATGCAGTGCAAAGTGCAAAGTTTGCTTAGCCGAAATAAGCATAGTTTTCAAACAAAGTCAGCAATGAGGGTGTTTGGTTCATATCATTCACTGATATACAGTAAACCCACACTTGCATCGAAATTGCTATATTTTGTATAAAAAAGCTGCATCCTTCTTAATGTACATGTACATACAATAGTGTGTCGTGGCCGAGCTGTTTAACGCATCAAACTCAAGTTCTGGTGGCTAAGTCATTAGGGTGTGGGTTCGAATCCCGGTCATGACACTTGTGTCCTTGAGCAAGACACTTAAGTATAATTGCTTCTCTTCACCCAGGGGTAAAGGGTACCTGTGAGGGCAGAGATGGTTCTTGTGATTGATTTAGCTTGGTGCGCTACATACTTGGCAGCACAGGCTGTATACTCCCCAGGGAGCTGAGATGGTTTCAGGAATGAAATAAATGGCCCAGTGACCAGGGGTAATAATGTTGGAGTGCCATAAGCGTCACAGAGTGACGGAGTTGAGCGCTATATAAGAAGCCACTCTTATTATTATTAATGTATTTTGTTTTCAAAATCTTTACTTACTTAGCACTTAAGCTTCTCATTGACAGTATTATCAAGATATCAGAGATGAAATTGATTATCCTTTTTACTGAACATTTTCATTATTTGTTTGTGTTTTTTACATGCACAGCACTGCTTGTAATGAAGCTGGAAACCAAAGCCCAAGAACAATAAAATACAGCTTCCAAACACCAGTTTTTTCGATCAGTTTGTCGGACAATTTATTCACCTAAAAATGTTTTAATTTTAAGATATCGTGTGATATTAGTTCTGTATGTATGTTTGAATTGTGTTTTGCTTTTGTTTCTATCACAGCGCACTAGTGCTCAGTATCAGCACTATTTGTCAATTGTAAAACGGGTGAAATCAACTGAAAAGAAAGTCGTTGAGACAGAAGAGGATAATGACAGTGATGAAGGTAATTTTGTTTTAAAAGCTTCTTAATTGTTCGTGCTCTGCTTAAAAGTATGATACAGCCTTGGTAATGATCAAAATAATTTTGGATCAATTTTAATCTGAACGCTTAGTATTACTGAAAAAACAGGAAAACAGCCTGACAAAATATGAATATACGTTTTATGTACTCAATTATGGATGGTGGTGCAAAAGAACTGTGCACAGGTATGACCCAAACAATTGGTTGCAAAGTTTTATTAACATGTGTTATGATTATTTCACAGGATTATCCATTCTAGATTCATTTGTTGAATATGAGATGGTAAAGTTCGGAAGTACATCTTCTGCCACCAAGTCAGCTCATCAGCATTGCCGTCAACTAGAGATCTCCACATATAAATTGAACCTTCAGTATTGTGCTGATTTGATCAACCCCAATGTTCCCCAGAAGTAAGTGTGTTGAAGTTGGTTTGAATTTGGTGTAAGAAATAGCTTTGAACTGCAGAGATGTCACCACAGTGTCAGTAGAACATATTGTGTTTCTGGGTAGTTTTGGGTAGTGTTGATTTGTGGAGTATAATTTATTCGCATTATAAATAATAACGTTACTATTGTCCATTAAACATTTGCAGTATCATCAAATTCCTTCAGAGTGATAACAGGCAAGCAAAAACTCAGGTCTCCTACCTCCTGTCTATCACAAAATTCTGCCACTTTCTTACACTGAAAGGCTACTGGAGGAGGAGATATGGCCTCTCGCAGAATGCAGTTGCCATAACAAAGGCAAGCGCACAAGACCTTCAGGTGTCTTTAAGAAGAGCTGTGAACATCAGAGAGGGAGAACTAAAGTCTCTAATACCTGGTGAGTAAACATTTTGTATGTGAAGCATCCTAGATCCTACCTGTAGAGGCCCTATTGGTGGAATAGATGAATAGAGGCATCAAGTATCAAGAATGACATTTTTAAATGCTTTATAATTGTACACAAAGAGTGTTTTTGTGCTGGCATCATATTCAGTTCCCAAATTATATAATCCAGACATAAATAATCCAAACATGGCCGAGCAGTTCAGCACATTGGACTCAAGTTCTGTTTGTGTGAGTTATTTGGGCATCCTCCCAAAGAACGGTTATTCCATGACAGTCATATGACGTGACATCAGAAACAGCAAGCAAGGTTGAATTTCAAGTAATTTATCCAAAAACTTATTGATTTCAAGGAAAATATAACATAATCATGCAGTTAACAAAAGCTACACAAAGGTACAAGACCCATTTTACACAGGAGTGTTGTGGGTGCTGCAAATTTGTCGATGTGGTTACATGAATGCACCTCTACTTTTAAAGCATTATATTCCCGTGTAATCATTACCAAAATCATACTAAAGTAGGACAAGTGTCCCCATCTATGTCCCCAATGCTCAAGAACTCTTTTAGCGGGACCCCAACCCAAAATGGCTTTCTTTAAACTTTGCTAACAAATGTCTTGTTCTGTGTGCAGATTTGCTTCTAAACAAGGATGATGTCATGTCGTTCCGCGATTCACTGAAGACGAATATTGTCAGAGTTGTGTGTGAGTATACAAGTTTTGATTTCTTAAAAAATTTCTACTTTCGTCAAAGTTTGGGGCTCATGATCACTGCTAGACTTGATTTCAAGTCTGAGATTGTGGTTTTTCCGACTACATTCCCAGTCCATTTTTACGTTGTACTCTAATAAAACAATACCCTTGCCTTTCCCGGCTTATATCACTCTAACCGGCCCCATTGACAAATTTCATGGTGTAAAATTATGGCTACTTTTTTAAAATTTGGGTTTGGGAAGTCGTCTGGTGGGTTTCATTTACCCTAAAGTAGGTACATTGCAGAGTGAGAGCATGCACTGGAAAGAAGTTATACTATAGACATATTGTTTACAATATTTATAGCTATACACTAATTTCCTGCCACTAAAAGGACTAATTTTTGTTGTGCCATATGTTTCATTCAGGTCTGTCTGTCTGTCTGTCATGAAGAAATCATTGTCCAACTGAAATTATGTGCTACAAAGTTATTCAAAATGTATAATTAAACTCTCATTGTAGCATTGCTTCAAGATGATGCAGCACTATGGCATGATGCTCTGGAGCTACGTAATGCGTTACTTGCTGAGCTATACTTTACAGGAGCTCCCCGATCGGGAGTGCTTGTCAATATGACATTGGGGGAGTTTCTTGACCGAGATGAGATTATAGATGATGGCTTCCTACCACAATCTGTTGTCAAGGTATGTGACAGTGCAAAATCAAGGTGCATGAATATTGTTCAGATGTTTGCTGGTTTGCCTCCACAGTTGTGATGTAAACAGAAGGATCATTAGTAAAAATCAGTCAACCTATTTGCAATACTTTCTCAAAAGTAAATCATACAGTAGATAAAAAGTGGTAAGTATATGTTTTTATATTAATTTGTTTATGGCACAATTCACTGTTTTAATAGGTAGCAAACCACAAAACGAGGGGGAAGTATGGCCCACAGCTTGTAACACTCAGCGAGGTCATGAACAGGTGGTTGTATCTGTATGCCATGGAAGGTAGAAAGCTTACTCCCAGGACAACAACACTGCAACTGAGAGACAGGGATCTACCACTATTCCTTGCACCAGGAGGAAAACAGATAGCCAAACCCGGCCAGGAACTGCAAAGGTTCAATTCTTGATTAGTATTGTTATGTTTTATGGTGTTTTTTATAGAACTGTTGTTCTACTGTACTCCTGGGAGACATAGATCCATGTTTTGGATATTGAGAATTCAAACTAAAGAAAATTCAGCCCGCTGGCAAAACATCTACAAAATAATATGTACAAGCCTCTCTTCTGTACCAAGGTCTTTCCCTCAGTACCAATGAAGTGGAATAGGAATAACCAATGTAAGCATTTCATAGGAAACTTATTCTAACACTCTTAAACAGCATCTTGACAGAATTACAGTAACTTAATTTGTTGCTTTACAGACTTTGGAATGCAGCCGGGAAAAGTGGCAAAATCTGCCCAACAATAATCAGGAAAACCATTGCAACACAGGTAAGTTTACCCAATAAACCTGGCTAGGAATTATTCATTCTTGTACAATTAAGTCCATAGTTGGGTTGTTTTGAGTTTGCATGATTGTAAGAATGACACACAGGCATCTACAAAATTCATGTTGTAAAGGACAGTCTGACCTATGCCATGAGGCAGTGGCATGAGTGGCTTTTGCGTAAAGCGCTTGCCTCTCACCACTGTGGTCTCGACTAGGACAACATGTGAGTAGTGTTGTGTGTTGGTCTCTCCTATGCCAAAAGGTTTTTTCGCTGGGTCTCCGGTTTTCCTCCCTACCCCTAAAAAATCAAATCATTTTCGATCTCTAGCTGTGCTCCGTGGTCGATGTGGCTGGCAGCCGTAGGCGCCTTTGCATGCCGGCAGCTCAAACGTGTTGTAGCTGCATCCTTTGCAATTCAGCTTCTTAGCTGCCAATAAGGATGATTAGCTTCTCAAATTATTTTAAATTTTTATCAAAATGATGGCTTATAAACACAATTAAAAAAAACATGTTTTAGTCAAAAGGATGGTAAAATAAAATGCATGAAAAAATCAAGCAATGCAAAATACCATACACTTTGTATTGGTCCACCAGAGTACAATTTGTTTAATGTTATTGTCTGTACCTGCATGTTTTGTTTTTTAGTCCTGGAGCTCCCTCTCCGCACCTGACAGATCCAGAGTGGCTCAACATATGAGCCACCAGGAAGACACACAACATCGGTTTTATGTTGCTGCTAATCGGTCTGCAGAGGCAGTGGCCAGTGCCAATATCATCCAGGGATTGTGGGTATGTGTAATTTTTACGTTTGAAAATTTAGTGCTTGGGTCCTTAGCCATTTTTTTATCATGCTGTCTGATAGACTATCCCCAACATATGTAGTAGTGTTCAAATAGTGTCCATCACTGATACTTGGATGGCCACTGTGTGTGACAAAAACAATTTGAAACAAAGGGAACATATCCACAAAATGTGATGTGTGTTTCCACAGTGAGATCAAGTTCATGTGTAACCGTGTTCGTGACTCATACATAGATCAAGAGGACACAATGTGGCCAGGGAATTTTACCATCAAATGATCAAAATGTTGTTACAATCAAGAACAGCTATAAATCAGTTAACCACAATATGCATGCTTTAAAAAAAATGTTATCTTCCTGAGCAATAGAGACATATAGCACACTGAATTAGCACTAATCCAGGGCCTTCTTCACAGTACATGTACTGTATTATGTTTGTTTAGTGGTGCTTAAAGAATGGAACCCATGTCCACAAATTGAAGGCTAACTTTAAATTCAAAAAGGTACTTATAATAGATGCCCAGTATTATAGTAAGAATTGTTAATTACTTTATTACCAGAGTGATAAGGAAGCTACCTCTACAAAGGATGTCGAGGATACTCCATCTGGATCTCATTTGAACGATCAATATATTGTTCCTCCTACTCCCACACGCTCTGCACAGACTATGCAATGGTCCCCCATAGTCAAGACAGGCAACCACCCAAAGGTACAACAAGTAAGTACTTGCACCTTTTCTTACGACCCCAAAATCTCCGAACTTAGTTCACCTAAATTCTCCAGAAATGTGTAGACGCAACAAAGAAATCCAACAAGATTATACGCCAGAATTATTACCCTAACAAATAGGTTACAAAGATTTGTTTATTAAAAGGTGCAAGTCTGTAGAGTGTGATTTTTGGTTTTAGTCACAAATTTTGAGAAAAGAGGTGATATTGGGGGAATTGATATGAACATCCATCGTTGGAGACCTCATGTAATCACTTTTCCATTTGTGTTGTCAGTCACATCAAAGGGTGTTCACAGTTTTACTAAAGGCCTATGAAAATAATAAACATTTTAAGACTTAAAAACACAATTCTCAACTGCATATTGATGTTGCCACCACTGTTTTGCCTTTTCATTGCAAATTTTGGGTGTTTTGACCATTTTTGTTCTTGATGCTAACAGTAATAAGAATTTGCATATTTATGAATACTTAATATGTTATGTCATCTGAGGCAACAGTGCAAAACATTTGTTTGAATTTCTAGTCATTCCATTGGTTGAGATGAGTCTCATTAGTTGTGTTTTTGTGTCAACTGACTCTCTGGTGAAATGAGAAAACCTTTGATTGAACCTTTGTTGCTGTGGGAAGTTTTATGGTTTAGATTCTGTATACTCAGTTATAATGCCATTTTGGTACTGACTTCCTTCTGTGACTCATACATAAGCATGTTTTTTTTTTCTTCAACCAGTCCACTCAATTTTCACCCAATGTCACAAATACACTAGCAACCTTGTTTGAACAGTCCAGAAGCATGGAAATGTGTTACAATATGTCACTCCATAAATATGCACTTCCTAGGCTCTTAATTATATGGTGAAATGAAGACCTTGTGTAAATTTTGCACTTGTTATAAACTCATTTCAAAGGGGAAAAGTTTTTTTGTCAAACTGACTCATCATCTAATTTGGTTGGTCATAACGGTCATTGTCAACTGATATGGTATTGACCAAACATAATTAGATTGTGCATGTTGTGTATGATCATCAACTTAATGGCTTAGGGTGCATCATCTGTGCCATATTCTAGTATGCACATCAAAAACAATTAATGGCAATAACATTTAATATGTTTATTTTTTGTTTATTCCATAGAAAGTCACAATCAGTCAACCGAAAACATCATCTGTAAGTACCCAGCCCTAGAATGAGAAACAACATAAAGGAACATTTTGAAGAGTTATGGAATACTATAATGAATTAATTATGCATTTTATTGAAGACCCTAATTTGCAATTTGCAGGATTTATGCCTAATTGCTAAGTGGTGTAGGTCAATGTGTGTGTGTGTGTGGGGGGGGGGGGGGGGGCTCCTCTCCCCGGGTTTGGCCAAAATGCCTACACATTTGAACATTTTAGCTATAATAGTGAAATGTTGTGTTGTTTTTTATTCCCTGCCCCCCATAAATTAACTACAACTTCCGACAAATTTCTACAAAAACAAACGTCCAGATTTCTAAAAGATTTAGATCAAATTGTTCAATTTATAAATTAAAAGCCAGAATATCTGAAAATAAAGCAAACTTAATTTTGGAGCACTAATTTCCCAAATTGAGGAAAACAAGTGTTTAATTTAATCATCATCGAAACAGGAAATAACCAATGATTCTAATAGATTTGTGAGGTTGCAAAATGCCGTACAGTATTTGATGGTGACGGGTGTAAAATTAACTGTTATTGCAGGCATCATCGGCAACCAGTGTTTCGTCCAATGTAGCCAAGCGCCATATGCTCTTCACACAGCAACAGGAAGCCAAACTTCGTCAGGACTTTGATGTTATTTGGAAATCCGAAAGGGAGAGAACGGGGAAAACCCGTACCAACAAAGCACTTGTAAGTACAAGCTGTACAAAGTCATTGTGTTATTATTGCCATTTGAGTTAAAGAGTGACTTTTTTTCACTGAGTTAAGACTGTGTCTGTAGACCCCTTGCATAATGCACAAACGCTGCTGGTACGAAGTCATCATTAAATTATTATGCAGCTGAGCTTGTGCCCAGTATTCAAATAAGAATGTTTAACAACGATTTATATTTCATAGTTCCTGACCATCAAAACTGAAAATAACAATAAAATGATACAAGGGCCACTTAACATTCAGCATTCATTCATTCAAGAAATTATTCTTTTTTTTAAGCCCAAACACGGGCAATTTGCATCTTTAAATGAACAATCTATTTTTTCTAATGGCCAGATCCCATAAGGGATGAATGACCCAATAGACCCATGTACTGTT
>CAJVRT020000028.1:0-35055 GCA_911728455.2 Marthasterias glacialis | reverse complement strand
CAGTTGGACTCATTCCACCGAAACCAATTACGACGGGTTATTGGTATTCGTTGGCCACATTGCATATCCAATAAGGCACTACCGTTGATGCAAGTGTGGGCCGCTCAGCATCCGGACCCTACAAGCACGCTGGCGACTCTTTGGTCATGTCCTGCAGCTACCGAGAGATGTACCCGCCCAGAAATTCATCGACGAGTACTTCGCCACGGAAGCAGGCATGGAAGGCTGGCGAGGACGCCCTCGTACCACGCTGCCAATCGTCCTCGACCACTACCTGAAGACAGTAGGTAAGCGCCTACACAATACTACTCAGTTGGAGCAGCTACGGCTTCTGACGAAGGAAGAGTGGAGGTCGCTGATGGAGAAGTTAGTCGAAACGGCAGAAGCGAAACCGACATGATTCTTGACAGCAACGCGGAAACTGCCTCACACACACACACACACACACACACACATCTTATGGAATGAATACATAATCATTTACTCACCTGGTGCTCAAATAAGCAGCGTGTCATGCCAACATCAGTGTAACACACAGAGTACTTGGTTACAGACTTCCCTGAAAAATAAAAGGCAAACAGTTTGTCATTATACTTCATCAAACTTAACTGTGTCTGGGGATGGGGATGGTGGTTGTGAATTGGCAAGTGTTGTTTTGATTTGCATCACAATAGCCTATGTGCTTTGACTTTGAGTAACTAAGTTTAACAGCTTTTCTCATCAAGTTTAAATCCACTTTGATTTTGGTGTTTTGTAGTTTTTTTTTTGTAAGTTTATTTGTTTTAGGGGGGAGGGGGTGACATACAATTATGTGCTATGTTTGAAACGAGGTCTACATGTGATGGGAATCACAATAAGGCGTGGAACTGTCATTTCGTGTGGTGACAATACAAAAGTTGTTTCACTTTTAATACCTTTGTTTATGGAAGTTATTACGGCTGGATACCATGACAAGTCCGGAGGCCACAGTCCCCTCACGCTGTCCCCTTCTTGATACTATATAGAGGACATACAAATGTAACATATACATACGTTATTATCTGCTTTGGCTAAAATGCCATATCCGGCTGCCACTTTATCACCCTTAATTTAGTCATGAAGTTGTCAAAAACATAAACAATAAAGCCATTTTCATGTCTACGTTGGGCTCGATAACACTACTCGCTAAAACATCATTTTGGTTCCTTTGCGCATGAATGCGCAAAAGTGACGGCCACGCGCTGAAATGTCCGCTTGAACTTCCTTTGTTAAGGTCAATAATTAGCCTAATCATGCTTCCAACCAATTCCTCTAGAGGAATATTAAAAAAGGAAATAAAGCCCAACATCCATTACAAAAAAAATCCCTCAGAAAGCTTGAATTTTCTTTCTTAAGGTCAATAATTGGCCTAATAGTGATAATGTTTCCAACCAATTCCTCAAGAGGAATATTAAAAAGGGAAATAAAGCCAACATCCATAACAACAAATTCAAACAAATCTCTTAAAAAGCTTGAATTTTATTTGTTAAGGTCAATAATTAGCCTAAAAGTAATAATGTTTCCAACCAATTCCTCGAGAGGAATATTAAAAAAGGGAAATAAAGCCCAACATCCATTACAAAAAAAATCCCTCAGAAAGCTTGAATTTTCTTTCTTAAGGTCAATAATTGGCCTAATAGTGATAATGTTTCCAACCAATTCCTCAAGAGGAATATTAAAAAGGGAAATAAAGCCCAACATCCATAACAACAAATTCAAACAAATCTCTTAAAAAGCTTGAATTTTATTTGTTAAGGTCAATAATTAGCCTAAAAGTAATAATGTTTCCAACCAATTCCTCGAGAGGAATATTAAAAAAGGGAAATAAAGCCCAACATCCATTACAACTAATCTAAAAAAAGACCAAAATGTGCCACTCCAGTAAGCAACAAAAGGACAAGAAAATAAAAGGGTGGAAAATAAAGTCGCCAGCCTCTCACTTGATAACTCAAAAAATAATGGTGCTAGAAACAAAAGTTTTTACCTGCAGATAGCCCTGGTAGTCTTGCACTCGAAAATTGAATTTTCCCGGCCATCAAAGCATATCTTCAGCCTCGAAATGACGACCAAGTGGGGATGCTCCGAATGTCTTTCAAACGCATGTACAATGGCAATTTTGTACACAGAGCTGTCACGGATTGAAAACAAGAGTTAGCAAGACCATATCTCCCCAAGTTATGGAGGGATCCGGACAAGTGTGACACTTTTGGAAAGCCCTACTTATGGGAGCTTCCTGTGCTGACTTGTTTTCATTACCTCTCATTATGACAACTCAATAAGTCATTCATACAGGAATTAGTTCATCTGTATTTATACTTCGGGAAAACGTTCAGTTTGGAAATTAGTTTGCACTCTTCCCCCATGTGATAGTCCTGGATCCGTCCACAAGAGCGGGGTACACAGCAACCTCCCCCCCGCAACACCAGCACCATCATGTACTTTCAAAAGTTCCACAATTTCACCTCTACATTCCAGGGGTACACAGCAACCCCCCCCCCCCCAACACCAACACCATCATGTACTTTCAAAAGTTCCACAATTTCACCTCTACATTTTAGGCAAACCTACTGTTTTTGGAAAGATAAAAAAAAGATGTTACTTTTGATGAGCTATGAGAACATACTTAAAGAAAAAAGGCACATTCAGCCCCTCCACCTGGCTCAAAAAGATTTGAACTTGAGTCAATTCGTTCTGATGGAGATTATTCTAATTCAATTAACGAGACAAATCATAAAGAAGATAAGAAAAGAGAATTAACATGAACTTAGTAAAACATTTTATTTCTCAAAGTAAGGCATTCATGGAGAGAGTTTAGGAAAATATGATGAAAACCAATAAAAAAGCCAAGTTGCTGTCAAATGGTAAGAGGGAAATGGCGACCCCTCCCCCAATCCCCTGCCTAACCTGATCCAAGCCAGGCCAATTAATGTTTTAAATGTATGAGATTTTAAACCAATTTTCCCTCAGCCTTATAAAATAAGTGTTTTGAGTGAGGCAATAGACCAATTGCTCGACCAACGTCACATGACCTGTAGTGTGTATTAAACATAAACAAACACGAGGTCCTCTATAGGAAAATGCGGTATGGTACATGATAATTGTTGCATTTGTTTATTCAATCAAGGCTTTTCTTTCTCGAAATCTCTGAAAAATATTCCATAGTGTGTACCAGATACCTTTGAGTGGATGAATAAAGCCAGTACGGACAGTTCGGGAAGATTTTTAAATTCTCCAAGGACCGTACAATATGCTAACGATGTGGTGGCAGTACTACTTGCACGACGGAACGTTTGGGCCAGACGACCGCGACCACACACTTTTCAACACAACAATTTCACAGTTTTGTGGCTGAAATCATAAAAAAAACTTCCAAAACTGTGTGATTTCTTTGTCTATTTTAAATTCAGCAAGGCATAACTGAAAATAAACCTCTTTTATGGCAGAATACTTAAGTTTATGAAACAGTAACATTATTGAAATCAGTGTCACAACACTCTTCTGCAATAAAATGGCCTAGTAACTGTGTTATTATTACCAAAAGCCGACTGTTTGTGTGACTCGGTCACAACATGTATTTGTATGTAGTTTGCCATCAGCTCAGATGACATAGTACCCCACTACAGGTCACATGATGACATGTAAACATTGGTCGCGCAATCGGTCTATTGAGGCTCGCCAAAACCAGACTATTTTTAGTCCCACTCAGTCTCATTGTAATACCTTTAATGTGAATAACAAGTAGACCTACAACAAGACCAGCAGGAAGTGGCCATAAATGACACTTCACTTTTAACCCTCAGTCTCGTGGGTGGTACGCTTTTATTTGCAGCGAAAGCAAGCTTTTTAGCTTAGCGCGCTTAAACAAGTTTGTTGACCCCGCTGAGCCAGGTTCTCCCAGAGTACTCTGCATCAGGTCGAGGTTGCAATTTAGACCTGCGTATTCGGTTGTGTACTTCTGGCCCAGATTAATTGCGATTTTCGCATGTTTTTCCTCATATTGCTCATTGGTTGGTACGCTAACTGCACCCAAAGGACCTTCAGTAGTACGTGAAGTGTAACACCAGGTCGCAATACACACAGTGTTTTGAGTGGATAACATTCGCTCTCTGGGCATGCCTGATGTCTCCTAAGGACCTTCAAGAAGAATACAGAAAGTTTTGCGCATAATAAAGCGTATTCATTTTTTATACGCAAATACGCAAATAAAAGCGTACCACCCATGTAATCGAATGCAAAATGCGCACAATTGCCTAGGCAGCACACACACTCTTAATCGTTCGTATTATCCCCGAGTTTGTATAAAAACACTGGTTTAATGATACCACAGTACACTTCACGTCTGCAGGGTAACTGTAACCAACAGTCAAAAGGAAAACATGCTGGTTGCACATAATTATTGTTATTTTTATGTTTTCAATTTATGACATTTTTTATAATTTAATTGGCGTTGGAATGAAAAGGAGTAGTTTTTCCTTTAGCCAAGTTGTTCCATGAGGCTAATGGACTGTTTTCTTCCTAAGGAGTGGGGTGCTCCCCTATTCATGGTCCCTGTGCTTTTATAATACATAGCAATTTTTCTAATAAGCTTTTTTCACTTAACAATCAAAACGGCCGCCGCCAAGGGTCCAGGGAGAAATAATAAGGCTTGATTGACAAATCTGAACATTTTTGGGGTCTGAAAAGTAAGAAATTAGCAGGTTGAAAATGTTCCCTTGTTAAAAAACTTGATATAATTTGACCCCCTAATTACAGGCTGAAAACACAAAATCCAAGATGGCCGCCAAAAATGGCGGCCATTTTGAATTCCCAAAACCATTTCAGACTATCACGTGACTCACCACCATCACTTTTCTGGCAAAAAAATCTAAAATAAGTGGAAATTATGTCCAAAAAGTTTTAAAAATCACTAAAAAACAGTAAAATCGTGTGACCCAAGGTCAAACAAATGGTTGCCATGGCAAAACCTAAGCCCCTGTATCAATTGTTTTTTGGCAATATGATCCTAGATATAATTTGGGAAAAGTCAGAAAATTTCGCGGTGATCGGACTAAGGGTTTAAAAGTTACGGGGAAAAGATTGGTAGGGGGGTACAATGTGCCCCCCTGGTCCTCAATACTATTTAATATTATTTAGTCTTATTTAGTATTATTTAATATTATTGAGTATTATTTAGTATTATTTAATATTAGTTAGTTCTATTTGGTGTTATTTAGTATTATTTATTATTATTTAGTTTTATTTAGTATTACTTAGTATTATTTAGTACTATTTAATATTATTTAGTATTACTTAGTATTATTTAGTATTACTTAGTATTATTTAGTATTACTTAGTATTATTCAGTATTACTTAGTATTATTTAGTATTATTTAAAATTATTTAGTATTATTTAAAATTACTTAGGATTATTTAGTATTACTTAGTATTATTTAAAATTACTTAGTATTACTTAGTATTATTTAGTATTATTTCAAATTAATTAGTATTATTTAGTGTTACTTAGTACAACTTAGTATTACTTTAGTATTATTTAGTACTATTTAGTATTAATGAGTATTACTCAGCATTATTTAGTACTATTTAATATTATTTAGTATTACTTAGTATTACTTAGAATTATTTAAAATTACTTAGTATTATTTAGTATTGTTAAATAATATTTAGTATTACTTAGTAATATTTAATATTATTTAGTATTACTTAGTATTATTTGGTGTTAAATATTATGATTTAGTACTATTTGATATTATTTAATGTTATTTAGTAGTATTTAATTTTACTTAGTATTATTTACTATTATTTAGTATTATTTAGTATTTTTTATTATTATTTAACATTATTTAATATTATTTAGTATTATTTTGTATTACTTAGTATTATTTAGTATTATTTGGTATTACTTAGTATTATTCATTATTGTTTAGTATTATTTAATATTACTTAGTATTATTTAAAGTTACTTAGTATTATTTAGTATTACTTAATATTATTTGGTATTACTTAAAATTATTTTGTGTTTTTTAGTTTTGTGTAGTATTATTTAATATTACTTAGTATTATTTAGTATTATTTGATATTATTTGGTATTATTTAGTTTTATTCATTTTTAATATTTAATATTATTTAGTACTAATTTATAATTTTGATATTATTTAGTATTATTTATTATTTATTAAGATTTAATATTATTTAGTATTATTTAATATTTTTTAGTACTATTTAGTATATTTAGTATTATTTATTATTACTTAGTCTTCTTTAATTTTATATAGTATTATTTGGTATTATTTAATTCTAGTTAGTATTATTTAGGATTAAGTGTTATTTGGTATTATTCAGTAGTATTTAATATTTAGTATAACTTAGTATTACTTAATATTATTTAGTATTATTTAGTTTTATTTAGTGTTATTTATTATTTTTTAATATAATTTGGTACTATTTCTTATTATTTAGTATTATTTAGTAGTACTTAGGATTATTTAGTATTATTTTTAATTTAATATTATTTAATATACCTTAGTATTATTTAGTATTCTTTAGTATTATTTAGTATTTTTTAGTATTACTTAATTTTTATGAATATTACTTAGTATTATTTAATGTTACTTAGTATTATTTAGTATTACTTGGTATATTTCTTGTTATTTAGTATTATTAAATATTTAATATAATTTGGTATTATTTAGTATTAATTAACATTATTTAGTATTATTTAATATTATTTAGCATTATTTAAAATTACTTATTATTATTTAGTATTATATAATATCATTTAGTATATTTAGTCTTATTTAGTATTCTGTATTATTTAAAATTCTTTAGTTATAACTTAGTATTATTTAATATATTATTATTTAGTATTACTTAGTCTTCTTTAATATTATATAGTATTATTTGGTATTATTTAAATCCCGTTACTATTATTTAGTATTAAGTGTTATTTGGTATTTATTAGTAGTATTTAATAATCAGTATTATTTAGTATTACTTAGTATTATTTAGTATTATTTAAAATTACTTAGTATTATTTAGTGTTATTTAGTGTTACTTAGTACTACTTAGTATTACTTAGTATTATTTAGTACTATTTAGTATTAATGAGTATTACTTAGTATTATTTAGTACTATTTAATATTATTTAGTATTACTTAGTATTATTTAAAATTACTTAGTATTATTTAGTATTACTTAGTATTATTTAGTATTATTTAAAAAATTTTAGTATTATTTAGTATTACTTAGTATTATTTAGTATTGTTAGATAATATTTAGTATTACTTAGTAATATTTAATATTATTTAGTATTACTTAGTATTATTTGGTATTAAATATTATGATTTAGTACTATTTGATATTATTTAATATTATTTAGTAGTATTTAATTTTACTTAGTATTATTTAGTATTATTTAGTATTATTTAGTATTATTTAGTATTATTTAGTATTATTTAGTATTATTTAGTATTATTTAATATTATTTAATATTATTTAGTATTATTTGGTATTACTTAGTGTTATTCATTATTGTTTAGTATTATTTAATATTACTTAGAATTATTTAAAGTTACTTAGTATTATTTTGTATTACTGAGTATATTTCTTATTATTTAGTATTATTTTGTATTATTTAATATTATTTAATATAATTTGGTATTATTTAGTTTTACTTAGGATTATATAATATTATTTATTAATTAATATTATTTAATATTATTTAGTATTACTTAATATTCTTTAATATTAAGTATTATTTAGTATTATTTAGTATTACTTAATATTATTTAGTGTTATTTAGTGTTACTTAGTATAACTTAGTATTATTTAGTACTATTTAGTAATAATGAGTATTCCTTAGTAATATTTAGTACTATTTAATATTATTTAGTATTATTTAGTATTATTTAGTATTATTTAAAATTACTTAGTATTATTTAGTATTACTTAGTATTATTTAGTATTGTTAAATAATATTTAGTATTACTTAGTAATATTTAATATTATTTAGTATTACTTAGTATTATTTGGTATTAAATATTATGATTTAGTACTATTTGATATTATTTAGTAGTATTTTACTTAGTATTATTTACTATTATTTAGTATTATTTAGTATTTTTTATTATTATTTAATATTATTTAATATTATTTAGTATTATTTTGTAGTACTTAGTATTATTTAGTATTATTTGGTATTACTTAGTATTATTCAGTATTATTTAGTATTATTTAATATTACTTAGTATTATTTAATGTTACTTAGTATTATTTAGTATTACTTAGTATATTTCTTATTATTTAGTGTTATTTAGTATTATTTAATATTATTTAGGAATATTTAGTATTACTTAGTATTATTTAGTATTATTTAAAATTACTTAGTATTATTTAGTGTTATTTAGTGTTACTTAGTACAACTTAGTATTATTTAGTACTATTTAGTATTAATGAGTATTACTTAGTATTATTTGGTACTATTTAATATTATTTAGTATTACTTAGTATTATTTAGTATTACTTAGTATTATTTAAAATTACTTAGTATTATTTAGTATTGTTAAATAATATTTAGTATTACTTAGTAATATTTAATATTATTTAGTATTACTTAGTATTATTTGGTGTTAAATATTATGATTTAGTACTATTTGATATTATTTAATGTTATTTAGTAGTATTTAATTTTACTTAGTATTATTTACTATTATTTAGTATTATTTAGTATTTTTTATTATTATTTAACATTTAATATTATTTAGTGTTATTTTGTATTACTTAGTATTATTTAGTATTATTTGGTATTACTTAGCATTATTCATTATTGTTTAGTATTATTTAATATTACTTAGTATTATTAAACGTTACTTAGTATTATTTAGTATTACTGAGTAAATTTCTTATTATTTAGTATTATTTAGTATTACTTCGGATTATTTAGTGTTATTTATTAATTAATATTATTTAATATTATTTAGTACTAATTTATAATTTTGATATTATTTAGTATTATTTATTATTTAATAAGATTTAATATTATTTAGTATTATTTAATATTTTTTAGTACTATTTAGTATATTTAGTATTATTTAGTATTACTTAGTCTTCTTTATTTTATATAGTATTATTTGGTATTATTTTATTCTAGTTAGTATTATTTAGGATTAAGTGTTATTTGGTATTATTCAGTAGTATTTAATATTTAGTATAACTTAGTATTACTTAAAATTATTTAGTATTATTTAGTTTTATTTAGTATTATTTATTATTTTTTAATATAATTTGGTACTATTTCTTATTATTTAGTATTATTTAGTAGTACTTAGGATTATTTAGTATTATTTTTAATTTAATATTATTTAATATACCTTAGTATTATTTAGTATTCTTTAGTATTATTTAGTATTTTTTAGTATTACTTTGTATTATTGAATATTACACTCTAAAAAATGAAGTGCTAAATTTAACACTTAAAGATTCATTATTTAGCACTTTTAAGAGCTTGTATAGTGACTGCACTTGGTGTGCTGGTTTAGCACCTGCGCCGGAGTAGCTTTTTTTTGCACCTCAAAGAGCTATCTGTAAAGCACTTAAAGTGCTATTAAAAGAGCTAATTCAACACTTAAAGGAGCTAATGCGTTACTGAAGTGCTACTTTAATTAATCTCCACACAAAATGAAAACAAAGAAAACATATTTTTCCCACTTTTTTCTTTTATTCATAAAAATATAACTTTACATCACAAATTACGAAGGAGGCTCAGTAGACGGTGCTACAAATGTGCCCAGCATCTTTTTGATGATTTTTTAAAATATTCCACAAAATACATGAATATTATGGCAGACTGGCATTTAGCCAATTATTTGGTGGCAGTTTTGGTTGATTCATGGTATACAACACTTGCATAGAATTACATCATTTTTCAAGGGACCTAATGCTTTTAGGTTTTGATCACTTCTATCTTTTTTAAAAGATAGCGACAGCAACATCAAAATATGTCAACAAGTCAAACAGTTTTAACATCTTAACTAAAACAATTTCGACATTTCAACATATGAAAAATCAAAACATCTCAGGATTCTCACATGTACTTACAACCGATTTGGTTAGTTGGACCGTGTGTACTCTAATTTGAAGACAAAGTGACAGTTGACAAACTCAAGCCTTGCTTGGAGTCAGTTTTTGTCACGAGCATTTTGTTTCAGTAAATATGGTTACATGGTCTACTGTAAGAGGTATACAATTAAATACATCAGTCTTTCAAGTGACCTGATGATTTTGTAAGGTTTCGATATGCTGTCTTTTTTTTTTGTTCAAAATATCTCAACAAAAACCAAACAATTTTAACATCTCAACATGTGAAAAAAAACACATCTGATCAACTTTAAAAATTGTTGGTTTGGTTGCATAAGCCCTTCAACAGTTGTACTTATAACCAATTTAGCTAGTTGGCATGAGTATACATGTACTCTATTTTTTATAAAGACATATGCCTAGTGACAAACTCAAGCCAATTATTTGGTGGCAGTTTCTGTTACAAGCATTTTGTTTTCAGTAACATGGCTACAGGGTTTACTGTGATTGGTTTACAATACTTGCATAGAATTACATCATTTTTCAAGGGACCTAATGCTTTTAGGTTTTGATCACTGTTATCTTTTTTAAAAGATAGCGACAGCAACATCAAAATATGTCAACAAGTCAAACAGTTTTAACATCTTAATTAAAAACAATTTCGACATTTCAACATATGAAAAATCAAAACATCTCACCTGATGATTTTGTAAGGTTTCGATATACTGTCTTTTTTTTGTTCAAAATATCTCAACAAAAACCAAACAATTTTAACATCTCAACATGTGAAAAAAAAACATCTGAGCAACTTTAAAAATTGTTGGTTTGGTTGCATAAGCCCTTCAACAGTTGTACTTATAACCAATTTAGCTAGTTGGCATGAGTATACATGTACTCTATTTTTTATAAAGACATATGCCTAGTGACAAACTCAAGCCAATTATTTGGTGGCAGTTTCTGTTACAAGCATTTTGTTTTCAGTAACATGGCTACAGGGTTTACTGTGATTGGTTTACAATACTTGCATAGAATTACATCATTTTTCAAGGGACCTAATGCTTTTAGGTTTTGATCACTGCTATCTTTTTTAAAAGATAGCGACAGCAACATCAAAATATGTCAACAAGTCAAACAGTTTTAACATCTTAACTAAAAACAATTTCGACATTTCAATATATGAAAAATCAAAACATCTCACCTGATGATTTTGTAAGGTTTCGATATGCTGTCTTTTTTTTTTGTTCAAAATATCTCAACAAAAACCAAACAATTTTAACATCTCAACATGTGAAAAAAAACATCTGAGCAACTTTAAAAATTGTTGGTTTGGTTGCATAAGCCCTTCAACAGTTGTACTTATAACCAATTTAGCTAGTTGGCATGAGTATACATGTACTCTATTTTTTATAAAGACATAGGCCTAAAATTTCAACATCTCAACATGTAAACATCAATGACATGCAGTCCTGATGGTGAACAAACTATTGTTTGTCTATTGTGCTTTAATTGCGATAGCAATTTCTGTTATACGAGTTGACATCTTTCCCTTGAACTTTAAACCGTAAAGTTCAGATTGGAGGTATACAAAGAAGTTTTCTAATTGTGCCGAGTACTCCAAGTTGAAGACATAGTGACTTTTGAAGAGTGTATCCACAGCAGGTACAATGTTTGACGAAGGAAGAGTGAACCCGTAGTCTTCAATTTTCAAGATGATCTGCTCAATGCTCGTTTTAGATCCAAATGCTAAGAGTGTGGGTTGCTTTGTAGCCCCATCCTTGAGAGCATCTGCAGCTGAGGTGCCTACCTAAAATAAAAATACATTTCAGTAAAGGAATGTCAGAAATTGATGAGCTGTCGTTTGTTTGGTTTCCAAAAGTTTTTCGTTCATACACAATATCTTGGCTTTAGTAAAAAGTTGTTTGACAGTCATCCATCAGACTTGACAGTGAAGCAATGGATGCTTTTTGGCTCAACTTCTTTGGAATATTATATAGAAAGGTCTCCATTATAGCATCTAGAAGGTCTGCTTGAAAGTTCATCAGAGATTAGAACTCATTTTGTATAAATTAAAACAGACTCCCAAACAGCATACAACACTATCTGAAATAAACATTTTAATAAAATAGCCATAAATGTACCTCATGGAATTTTACAAGCAGATCTTCAACATCCTGGCAGGAAGTACGGCCTTTTTTCTTTGTGTTGTATGATGGCAGCAAACGCAGCAATACAAGGAAACCATAGAGTGCTGTCAGTTCTGCGAAGAGAAATGTTAAAAAAACTTTGCATTTTAAGTGACATTTAATACCAAGATTCGTCCTTGAAACAGAAGTTTTTCTCAACCCCCCTCCCCGCCCCCAAAACAAACATACAAACCCAACAAAAAAAACCATACAAACAGACAAACAAACAAAACAAACACACACTGTATTATACAGTTATAGAGATTTGTTTTTCTTCTGAATACCAAGATTGGTTGCTCACAAGTTATAGTGCAAGGTAAAAGGAACTGACACTAATTGCAGCAAACTAGCAACTGGTTGAGATTTCAGTTAGCAGTCTTCTATATGTGGGACAGTCTCAAACAACTAAATAAGTAGTGTGCACAACTTCACAGAGAGTTCTTGTAATTAGGATAACCAGTATGTGTTTTTTTGTTTGGTGTGGGGGGGGGGGGGGGGGACATGAATAATTGTATGCTGTAGCTTGTGTACAAATTGTTTCATGCATTATAACACTTGTCCTCAACTACAGCATAACAAGCCCATAATAACTTTCAACTTTTGGTTGGACAGGTTTGTCAAATGTTTTGATTCACGATTTGTAATGTACTTACCATCACTTGACTCTTTGATTTGTGCATTGTAGTCCTGTATAATCATGCGAACTCCTTCAGATTTGCAGTTTGAACCATATGCAAGAAGGGCATGAGCATGACCAACCCATCTTCGCAGCAAGCAGTTTGAGGCGTCACTGTGCATTGATTGGAAGTCTTGATCAATCTACATTAAAAACAAAACATTTTAAAAAGTTAATACTACTTTCAATATGACCACAGGCACTACAGATGAAAGCTTATGAATAAGAAGACAGAGCAATTTTTAAATGTGTGTATCTGCAGGACTCATTTTTATAGTTTAATTTTTTTTGATGTGACTACTTTCCAATTACATCTGCTTCACAAACACTCATATGGGCCTACTGTTTAATTTGCCTATTCTTAAAAATGTAATGAGCGAGAACTTCACAATACACTGATCCAGTAGGCCACGCCCACCATAGCAACGACCAAGCAACCACACACAACGTGTCACGATCGCCGCATGATTGATGTACATGTACATGTACCTGGCATCATGGTACATACACACGCCGTGTGTTGCTTGTACACCGAAAGCACTTCTCTCCGTTGGACTTTGGTTTTGGAAAAGGCCAAAAATGTACATTTCCTCTCTTGTCAGGGTATCGAGAGTCAGAGTTACAATTAAAATGTAAACACCGCTTGACCATGGTTAAGGATAAAACTCGGGTTTGTAAAAGAATTGCCTTGTACATACGAAACAAAAGTAAAGTCAACAAAAAGTGTGTAGTAAACAATACACAAATTAAAAAGTTATGTCGGACAAAATGGTGGTAATTTGTCGGACCTTAAATTACGCATTGTGATTGGTCAATTTGTTAAGGGGCGTGGCTTACTGGATCAGTGTATTCAGTTTACACGGATACGATTCCTTATGAACTATTTTGAAATATTTACATCTTTGTGTCAGGCTTGCAAAAAATTGAAGTTGCAATCTCATCACTGTAAGAGCCACTTGGCAAATTGTGTCATGGCATGCGTACCATCCAAACTCAGCTTCAGTAATGGGAAACTACAAAACTGCCTACCACCATGCTGTCACACTATAACTTGGTAGTCATTAAACAGTTTTAAGGATAAAACTAATACACTTACAAGTTCAGGAATATCCAGAAATCGTGGAAACTTCCTCAGAATATCAGACAGGAATGGCTTCTTTTCCTCAATCCAGATCCGTCTGTTCGGTGCACACTGTTCCATTGCTTTGATCACTGCCTGTCTGTTTCTGTCACCTACAGCATTCTTGCAGAAGGACTGCAGTTCTTCAGACTCTGTTTCTGGTATTGGGTCAGGAAATATTTCTGTGGAGCTTTGACTAGGTGCACATGAAGTAGTAGAAGTGCATTTTCTGTGTGTTTTCAGCTTTGCTGATTGAGGGAGACTACGGCGCATATTCTTCAACTTGTCCTGGATATATCCGCACTGGCCTCCAACTGAGCTGAAAAAATGGTCCTGTTGGTAGTTATGAATACAACAGGGTCATGTTTACATGTATTCATTTGGGTTGTATTCTTCCTTGACTCACAAGGTGTGAAGAACAAGACACGGAGTGTGTCTGCAGGAGTGATCCTTTGAAAGAAATGCTTATGCCCATCATTCACAAAAGGGAATTAGTTGACAAATGTTGGTAGCAGAAATGTTACAATTGTGTAACTGGAGGGGTTACAATGAAGAAAACAGTAATAGTGTTTCCAGGGATATACAATATGAAGAGGAGACAACAGGCAAATGCCTATGCCTACTACTACTACTATACTACTGATGTTATTTGACAACTTAATTCATGTCAGGCGACCACAATGAGCTGCACTCCTGGTCAGAGGTAGGGGTGTGCTCGCCATTGTTTGAAATTGGGTGATGGGCAGCTCGTGAAGATTTTCCCTCCAAGGGATAGGGGCGGGGAGCATTTTCCCAGTAAAACATCTTTAGATGATCTTAGAGGCCTTCTCGCATCAACTCATGAACCACAATACTCAAACCACTACATGCATAGTAAATTGATTAATTAAAACTTCATTCAGGTTTCTTCCTCGAATAAATATTCTAGGCTAATTTTAAACAATAAAGAAAGTATATAATAATCATGATGTGAACTGATGTAACAATTAAAATAATAGTTTTATAAACTGTAAACACTTACATATCCTGTATGTCCATTTCGATCCCTTAGATTTGGAAATGCTGATATGATAGATCTTCCTAATGCATGTTTGTGCTGGATGGCCGGGTAACTAAGAAAGCAAAAAAAAAAAATAGAAATTTGTTCAATTTTGTAAGTCTTTTTGCATTATGTGTATCTTTTCTTCACAATAGCAATTAAAACAAGAGAACATGAACACCTTTTTAACAAGTGAAAGATTTAGCTTTTTAAATTGTACATTTCTGAATAGACCGATTGCGCGACCAATGTTTACATGTCATCACGTAACCTATTGTGGGTTATAGTAATCTGAGCTGATGGCAAGCTACGAGCAAACACATGCCATGACCAACAGAGTCACACCAAAAAATTGTAGTGCTGATTAACATTTTAAGTACATGTATTGCAAATACCAGGCTTCATAATTTTCAGATCACCTCAAACTATCCAAACTAAAGGACAGACTTACTTTCCACACTTTCCCACTAGATCAGCAACTAGTACGCTGACAAGACACATCCTTGACCCTGGAGAGATGTACCCATTTTTGTTGTATTCTTCCAAAATTGCGTGTCCCTTTGGGTGTCCATCCAAGATCTTTTTAGCATCAAACACCACCTGCTTTTTAGTACAGTTGACAGAAATAAACAAAGTACAAATGATATTAATCGATGTGGGTAATTCCAATCAATTTTTTTTAATCCTGAAATAGCCAGGCAAAGCAAGACTGTTTTTTTTCCCTTTTCTCCCCCCCCCCCAACCCCAATCTGTGAAACAAAAGTCCAAAGAAATCAGCTGACTAGTTGTACTGTATGCCTGTTTTTAAGACAGGAAGATCCTTCAATCCACCAAATTTACAGACCACAGTTCTCTCTTAAATACAAAATAACTTTTGATCATAATTGAACTTTAACAAGAAAGTCAATTGACCTTTTTACCAAGAATTCTTCAAAACAATCACCCATGTTAACTTAGCAAGAAGATGTACAACATACGCAGTATCACATCAGCTTTTTCTTCTAAATTTTTTAAGCTGTCTTTAACCAAGATCATTTTAAAATCAAATTACATTTTAATGGGTTTTAAATGTGAAGAAATATCAAGAAATGTTTTAACAGTACATAGGTTTAAAACCCTGCAAATGTAAACTTGGGCTAACCTTGGCCGATTCTGTTGGTTTGCTAGTTGATGGTGACAGCTCAGACACATCTGATGAAATCTGTGAACAAAAAAGTGTCTAAAATCAAAATCGAGATTGCATTTATCATACCAATTCAAACTTTGCACAAAGACAATTTTTAGATGAATGTTACTTGTCATTTTAAATGTACATACAATTGCCTTTGCTGTTCTCTGGCTGCTTGTGTTTGTATGAACGTGTCTCAACTTCTGAGAACTTAAACAAAAGGGAATAGTGTACAAAAGCACATGCAACAAAAGTGGCAACAAGCAAATGCAATGATTGGCAAGTTATTATGAAGTATATAGTATTAGTGACAAACAAACAACATAAGTACTCACACTGGTTGAAGATCTGCATGGGCTGACACTCCTTGATGAGATTTGCGAGTTGTTCATATAGTCAATGGTGGAGGCAATTGAGTTTGCTGAATCAGAAGACGCAGATCTCTCAAGGGTATTGATTGTTTGACTACTGGGTAGACATTCCCCCAAAGTGTGTTTTGATGTATTGGACTTTTCAGAAAATTTCAGATCAATTATATCTTCTAATATGTCTTCGTCCATGTCATCTATTTCAACATATGGCCCATTTTTTTCAAAGATTCCTTCAAAGGAATATTTCCCGTCACTTGGGAGAGAAAATTTTGATTTAATTTTTTGGGTTATGCTGCTGAAATTGCCCAAATCTCCCTGCTCAAATTTCATCAATTTTTTCCTTTCCTGTGCTTCTGCTACATATGTTACATAAACTCGTTTACTCATTATTTTTAGTTAAAAAAGAAGTAAAAAAGAATGTAAGTTCACTTTTTGAAATTAGACCTTCCTTGTACGCCTCTGATATCATTAACAAAAACTCCAATGGTGAATTAAGCTCTATGGTGAACCATTGTTCTTCCTCATTCACTTCACTGGTCACTGGCATTACGAGACCTGAGTGAGAGAAAGAAGAAAAGTAGGGATCATTCTATGTAAGATGACCGCAGAATCTACCATACGGTCTCATTAATGGAGATTGTTAGGACCACCACAGGCTGTTTGAGACTATTGAAATTTAAGATTCAGAAGATGTAGTTCCTTGGTGTTACTACGTATTTATTTCCTTGCCTGTTAATGTGCAGGGGGCGAAAGTTTTGCATATTTGGTTTGAGAAAGAAAACTTCATTCGATTCTCTGATAACATAGCTGTGGATATGTTCATCAAAGAAATTTGTTTTCCATAGATTCCCTGTGAAAACAACAGTCTTCCCAACAATAATGGTTGCGGTTATTTGGCCAAACTGAGGCAGCTCATCATTCATGCCAACTACTACTGTTGTACCCGCCTTGTAAACAGTACCCCAGTATGTTATTTTTTTTGTCATGAAAACATCGTCCTCAGGGAGGAGTCCTGGGACTTGTTCTAGAAGAGCAGGATAGTTCTCCAAATTTGATACACGGTAGTTTTCTGTTTCAGATGCTTCTAATTCAAAACTTCCAAGACTGCGCTGTTGCCATTTGCAGCATGCGTTGATCTGGTGTCTAGATGCAGCAGTTAGGCAAACATCTTTAAAACAGTTAATTACACTAGCCAGCTTTTTTGTGAAATTATGTTTAGCTTCGAATCTCATGCACCACGAATTAATTAATGGTCCAACTTCTCTCATTGCTTCAGGGTAATGGACCAAAAAGTGGTGCTTTGGAAGGAGCCTTACAGTTGGGTATAAATGTTGAAACAACAAATGGTGATCCTCAATTAGATGTTTCAGGTACAACGTCAGACTCTCTGTGACCGAGTCAGCAAAAGCAATGTCAACAATAGTGCGCAGCTTCAAGATCAGATCCCAATAAGGATTGTTTTGTGGAATGAATGACCCAATCAGCAGAGGTAATACCCGCACAAGGCACCACATTTGACTAGCATGCTGCTTCAAGGAATGATCTTTTCCTTTGAGGGTTGATTCAAGGATTTGTGAAGGCTTATTTTTTTTGTCACAGTGTCCATAGTTGTGGCTGGAAAGGAGGTTATTGAGAGTGTCAAGTTTGAAAAACTTATCGTCATATATAAATTTATACAAAACTAATTTTACTTCCATAGGAATTACACCCTCTAGCATGTCGTGCATGATATCTGGAGCAACGTTCTTTGTGACATGAAAGTATCGGAGTGTATTCAGGATACAACCCCTTTTAACACCACTAAGTGATACTGCAGCGGCGTTGTCAAGAGATTCTTGTACATGAACATTGTGGCTGTCTGTGTCTCTAAGTACAAAGTGTTCTCCAACAAAATGGTTCTGGAAGTCATCTTTATGACCTGAGCAAATTCTGCAAGGTTTATTTGCTACGAAGCTTTCAACAAAGCCAAGTAAGGCATTCATGCCAAGATTGTCTCCACATACTTGTGCCAATGTTCCATGGATAGTCTTCACAGAAGAGTCTGGCAGTACAATTTTGGCACCCTCTTCAGATTCCAATTTCCTAAGTTCAGATACAAATGGAGCTAAAATCGGATCAAACCCATACTTTTTTAAGTCAAGACAGTTGCACAAAGCTAGTAAGTGGATGTTGCGCAATGATGAGTTCAATCGAGGATGAAAATTTTTCAATGTATAGTAGAAAGCCCCAATCTTATGAATTCCTCTCTTCGAACCAAGAGGATTTACAACTTCAAACTCATCGAAGAAAAGGCTAATCTGAATTGCCTTCAAGTTGGTTGAAAATAGAGGATGAGTCTTGAATTGCTGCCCATCACAGTAATCTCGCATTCTGTTATCACTGCTTAAATGTCCATTTTCTATTTCATGCACTGCATCCAAATCCCCAAGAACCATTCCTAGAGTTGATAAAATGGATACATATTGGAATGTCTCTGGTACAAGGACTTGCTTTGAATTGCCACTTTTACGTTCAGTCCGAGTGTCATAACGAAAGCCGAGAAAAACAGTCTTTGGATGCACTATGCCTAGATGTTCAGCAAGAAATTGCTCTTGCTTGTACTTAGTATCAAGACCATGGAACAAGGCTTTGTTACCATCAAACTCTGCCAATAAGTCCTGGTAATTTTGATTTTCTTGATCCACCCCAATTGCATCTAAGGTACTAACAACTTTGGCCTTTAAATTTTGTACAATGTCACAATTGAAACTGGCAGTTGCAGCAATCACTCTGTTTAATGTTGCATATGTCATATTACTCTCCGAAAGTACAGAACCAATAAAAACTGCTGTTTGTCTTGTACGACTGAAAATATTGACATTTAGGTTTACATCTTCCATATTGTCTACATCTTCATGATCAATTTCATTCCCATTGTCCTCCATATTGATAATAGGAGGCAAAGCTGGTTCATCAGCTTGAGGATGCTGATTGATTACATGTTTCCTGAAAGAATTAAATGTGATGAAAGATGAGGGGCACCCTCCCTGACCACAAATCAATCGTAAATCTGTCATATCAAAAAGTGCATGGGCCATATGCAAATGACTTATCAACTTTGACACTGGTCCTGGAATAATTATACTGCATATGAAACAAGTATATCCCATGTTTTCTACTTGGGGAGACAATTTGTTGGGTTGAACTTCCCGGGAATAAAACCTGTGTCACAATAAAGAAAAGGTGGGTAAATAGAACGGTCATCATTAGCATAAATTTTTCTTTTAATAATTTGGCGAGCCTCATACTAGTAGTACTAGTAATATTTTGGCAACCTTGGTCCAAAAAGTGAAAATGTCCCCCCCCCCCCCCCCCGCCCCAAAAAAAAACAAAAACAAAAAACAAAACGAAACGAAACGAAACGAAACGAAACGAAACGAAACGAAACGAAACGAAACAAAACAAAACAATAACAAACAAAACTCGTGAAAATATAGCACCTGCCCATAAAGGTGACCCCAGTATTGAATTTTGTTTTTAAAAATACAAAGGTTCTATTTTACTTTTTTTTATATATATTTGTTTACTTTTATATAGACAATCATTCCAAAAACATTTATGCTATTTTAGTATATTATTATTAGGCCTACTGTATATTATGTAGAAATAAACACTTGTGGCAATTTTTCTTCAAAATAAATCAATTCCATAATTATAGGCTAGGCTGTATATATAGGCCATATACTTTAGTATGGGCCTATAGATGAAGGAAGGGATACTAAATACTATCTTTGTTGGTGCACTATTTCATTTTCAGTTTTAATGTAAAGAAATTTACAAACAATGGGATTTGTTAACATTTGGGTGCCAGCTTATAATATTACATGATAGATAGGCTAAATAAAGTTAACGTTATTTATACATTGGCTAGTTTTAGTCAAAGGTTGTTTGTTGGCTTTAGCATGACTAGTCTAGGGAGAGTATTCCATGTATTCTCGTTACACTCACCCCAACAGAACAAGCATATATTAATAAAAAAAATAAAAAAATAAAAAAATTAAAAAAACGGTCCCCGACTCCCATCCAGTCCCACTGCTTGGTCGTTGATTTCAGCGACACACACAGACACAGCATTATTGTACGTATGTGCTGCCTGTGTACGTAAGTAACTAAAATACCATTCTTTTTGATAAGACACTTAAACACCACTAGACAGACGTTGCGTTCTGCCAAAGCAACAGCAAGCCTGCAACAACACGACCAACGACCAATGTCAGGCTTCGCGTTGGCTGGCATGCTGTTGGGCACTCCTTGTGACACGGCTAGCCCAAGCTTCACACAAAATATAGCCAGACAGACCTTGCCTAAACAAACGTTAACAATAACATACATTTTGGAATACAAATGGAACAATTATCTTAAAAGTAATTATATTAATACAGTTGTTTCCTTACCTCTTCGTTTGTGTAGCTAGCTCAGCTGTGACTACTCGACCGACATGACAATGTGGACAGCAAAGATGGCGATCGGTTGTTGTTTCCCGTGCGCGCGCGCACAGACGAGCTCGCTAGCGCTGGGCCCTCCATGCCAACAAACCGTGCGCGCATGTTCAATGCATCTGTGGAAAGTTCCAGGCTAGGCTGGTGTGATCCGGGCAAAATAAGCCAATCAAAACTTTATTAGGCGTGATCAAAGTGGTTTCTATTTTTAGCAATTTTCCCCGGATACTGTAATAACAGCTAGTAATTGGGCCATCTGTTATGCAAATAGTTTCATTGGAAATGAGCTTTTTACCTGCACCATGCCAGTGTTTTGTACCTACGACGAAGCCGGCCACAACAATCCCAAAAAACCAAACCATTTCGCCCCGCTCAATTATTTTTTCACTTTAATCTTATAGATTAGATTTTTGTGGACTGTAAAATCTCAGTTGAACGGCTTTAACACCACAAAATGCAAAAGTCACGGAGCCCTGCGCAAAATACACGGCGGAAAAAGGTTTTTTTTGTCGTCATTATTACACTTTTAAGTGCTATATCTTCAAAAGTATTTTAGCACTTGTTTTTAGCAAAGGACTTTATGCACGTCGTGTGGATTTCCTAAAATGTTACCTTTCGGGTGCTAGCTTGTGCACCAGAGGTGCACACAGTTGCTTAGCACCCAATATTCAGCACTTCATTTTTTAGAGTGTACTAGTATTATTTAATGTTACTTAGTATTATTTAGTATTACTTGGTATATTTCTTATTATTTAGTATTATTAAATAATCTTTAATACAATTTGGTATTATTTAGTATTATTTGGTATTACTTAGGATTATATAGTATCGTTTTTTATTTAATATTGTTTAATATTCCTTAGTATTTTTTGTATTATTTAGTATTAATTAACATTATTTTGTATTACTTAGTATTATTTAGTATTATTTGGTATTACTTAGCATTATTCATTATTGTTTAGTATTATTTAATATTACTTAGTATTATTAAACGTTACTTAGTATTATTTAGTATTACTGAGTATATTTCTTATTATTTAGTATTATTTAGTATTACTTCGGATTATTTAGTGTTATTTATTAATTAATATTATTTAATATTATTTAGTACTAATTTATAATTTTGATATTATTTAGTATTATTTATTATTTAATAAGATTTAATATTATTTAGTATTATTTAATATTTTTTAGTACTATTTAGTATATTTAGTATTATTTAGTATAACTTAGTCTTCTTTAATTTTATATAGTATTATTTGGTATTATTTTATTCTAGTTAGTATTATTTAGGATTAAGTGTTATTTGGTATTATTCAGTAGTATTTAATATTTAGTATAACTTAGTATTACTTAAAATTATTTAGTATTATTTAGTTTTATTTAGTATTATTTATTATTTTTTAATATAATTTGGTACTATTTCTTATTATTTAGTATTATTTAGTAGTACTTAGGATTATTTAGTATTATTTTTAATTTAATATTATTTAATATACCTTAGTATTTTTTAGTATTACTTAGTTTTATTGAATATTACTTAGTATTATTTAATGTTACTTAGTATTATTTAGTATTACTTGGTATATTTCTTATTATTTAGTATTATTAAATATTATTTAATACAATTTGGTATTATTTAGTATTATTTGGTATTACTTAGGATTATATAGTATCGTTTTTTATTTAATATTGTTTAATATTCCTTAGTATTTTTTGTATTATTTAGTATAAGTTAACATTATTTTGTATTACTTAGTATTATTTAGTATTATTTGGTATTACTTAGCATTATTCATTATTGTTTAGTATTATTTAATATTACTTAGTATTATTAAACGTTACTTAGTATTATTTAGTATTACTGAGTATATTTCTTATTATTTAGTATTATTTAGTATTACTTCGGATTATTTAGTGTTATTTAATAATTAATATTATTTAATATTATTTAGTACTAATTTATAATTTTGATATTATTTAGTATTATTTATTATTTAATAAGATTTAATATTATTTAGTATTATTTAATATTTTTTAGTACTATTTAGTATATTTAGTATTATTTAGTATTACTTTGTCTTTAATTTTATATAGTATTATTTGGTATTATTTAATTCTAGTTAGTATTATTTAGGATTAAGTGTTATTTGGTATTATTCAGTAGTATTTAATATTTAGTATAACTTAGTAATACTTAAAATTATTTAGTATTATTTAGTTTTATTTAGTATTATTTATTATTTTTTAATATAATTTGGTACTATTTCTTATTATTTAGTATTATTTAGTAGTACTTAGGATTATTTAGTATTATTTTTAATTTAATATTATTTAATATACCTTAGTATTATTTAGTATTCTTTAGTATTATTTAGTATTTTTTAGTATTACTTAGTATTATTGAATATTACTTAGTATTATTTAATGTTACTTAGTATTATTTAGTATTACTTGGTATATTTCTTATTATTTAGTATTATTAAATATTATTTAGTATTATTTGGTATTACTTAGGATTATATAGTATCGTTTTTTATTTAATATTGTTTAATATTCCTTAGTATTTTTTGTATTATTTAGTATTAATTAACATTATTTAGTATTATTAAATATTGTTTAGTATTATTTAACATTACTTATTATTATTTAGTATTATATAATATCATTTAGTATATTTAGTCCTATTTAGTATTCTGTATTATTTAAGATTCTTTAGTTATAACTTAGTATTATTTAATATATTATTATTTAGTATTACTTAGTCTTCTTTAATATTATATAGTATTATTTGGTATTATTTAAATCTAGTTACTATTTAGTATTAAGTGTTATTTGGTATTTATTAGTAGTCTTTAATAATCAGTATTATTTAGTATGACTTAGTATTACATGTTAAGGATTTGTAAGTTTGAATGTTGTCAGTCTCTTGACTGTTTTATGATTCAAATTAATAAACCAATAAAATACAATTATTTAGTATTATTTAGTATAATTTAGTATCACTTGGTATTATTTATTATTTAATACCTTAGTATTATTTAGCATTATTCAGTACTGTTTGGTATTATTGCGTATTATTTAGTATTATTGCGAATTTGTTGGTATAATTTGGTATCATTTAAAATGATTTAGTATTATTTTGTATTATTAAATATAAATGAATATTTAGTATTTAATATTATTTAGTATATTTAGTTTTATTTAGTATAACTTAGTCTTATTTAATATTATTCATTATTATTTGGTATTCTTTAATATTACTTAGTATTACTTAGTATTATTAAGTGTTATTTGGTATTTTTTAGTATTATCTCAAATTATTTAATATTATTTCTTAATATTTGGTATTATTAAGTATTACTTAGCATTATTTAATATTATTTAGTATTATTTAGTAATATTTAGTAAAATTTAGTATTATTTAGTATTGTTTCATATAATTTGGTTTTATTTAGTACTATTTAGTATTACTTAGTATTACTTAATAATATTTCTTAATAATTAGTATTACTTATTATTTATTATTTAATATAATTTAAAATACCTTAGTACTATTTAGTATTTTTTAATGATATTTAGTATTATTCAGTATTATTTAATAATACTTAGTATTATTTTGTATTATTTAGTATATTTAGTATTTCTTAGTATTACTTAGTCTTCTTTCATATTAAATAGTAGTATTATTTAGTATTATTTAATATTACTTAGTATTACTTGGTATTATTATTATTTAGTAATATTTAGTATTATTTCATATTATTTATTATAATTTTAGTATTACTTAGTATTACTTAGGAATTTTTAGTATTATTTATTATTTAATACTATTTTAATGCGTAAGTATTATTTTGTATTATTTAATATTAAATAATATTATTTAGTATTATTTCATATTATTAAGTATTATTTAATATTACTTAGTATTATTCAATATTATTTAATTCTATTTAGTTTTATTTGGTATTATTTATTATTACTTAGTATTATTTAATATTATTTAGTATTACTTAGTATTATTTGGTGTTAAATATTATGATTTAGTACTATTTGATATTATTTAATGTTATTTAGTAGTATTTAATTTTACTTAGTATTATTTACTATTATTTAGTATTATTTAGTATTTTTTATTATTATTTAACATTTAATATTATTTAGTATTATTTTGTATTACTTAGTATTATTTAGTATTATTTGGTATTACTTAGCATTATTCATTATTGTTTAGTATTATTTAATATTACTTAGTATTATTAAACGTTACTTAGTATTATTTAGTATTACTGAGTATATTTCTTATTATTTAGTATTATTTAGTATTACTTCGGATTATTTAGTGTTATTTATTAATTAATATTATTTAATATTATTTAGTACTAATTTATAATTTTGATATTATTTAGTATTATTTATTATTTAATAAGATTTAATATTATTTAGTATTATTTAATATTTTTTAGTACTATTTAGTATATTTAGTATTATTTAGTATTACTTAGTCTTCTTTAATTTTATATAGTATTATTTGGTATTATTTAATTCTAGTTAGTATTATTTAGGATTAAGTGTTATTTGGTATTATTCAGTAGTATTTAATATTTAGTATAACTTAGTATTACTTAAAATTATTTAGTATTATTTAGTTTTATTTAGTATTATTTATTATTTTTTAATATAATTTGGTACTATTTCTTATTATTTAGTATTATTTAGTAGTACTTAGGATTATTTAGTATTATTTTTAATTTAATATTATTTAATATACCTTAGTATTATTTAGTATTCTTTAGTATTATTTAGTATTTTTTAGTATTACTTTGTATTATTGAATATTACTAGTATTATTTAATGTTACTTAGTATTATTTAGTATTACTTGGTATATTTCTTATTATTTAGTATTATTAAATAATCTTTAATACAATTTGGTATTATTTAGTATTATTTGGTATTACTTAGGATTATATAGTATCGTTTTTTATTTAATATTGTTTAATATTCCTTAGTATTTTTTGTATTATTTAGTATTAATTAACATTATTTTGTATTACTTAGTATTATTTAGTATTATTTGGTATTACTTAGCATTATTCATTATTGTTTAGTATTATTTAATATTACTTAGTATTATTAAACGTTACTTAGTATTATTTAGTATTACTGAGTATATTTCTTATTATTTAGTATTATTTAGTATTACTTCGGATTATTTAGTGTTATTTATTAATTAATATTATTTAATATTATTTAGTACTAATTTATAATTTTGATATTATTTAGTATTATTTATTATTTAATAAGATTTAATATTATTTAGTATTATTTAATTTTTTTTAGTACTATTTAGTATATTTAGTATTATTTAGTATAACTTAGTCTTCTTTAATTTTATATAGTATTATTTGGTATTATTTTATTCTAGTTAGTATTATTTAGGATTAAGTGTTATTTGGTATTATTCAGTAGTATTTAATATTTAGTATAACTTAGTATTACTTAAAATTATTTAGTATTATTTAGTTTTATTTAGTATTATTTATTATTTTTTTATATAATTTGGTACTATTTCTTATTATTTAGTATTATTTAGTAGTACTTAGGATTATTTAGTATTATTTTTAATTTAATATTATTTAATATACCTTAGTATTTTTTAGTATTACTTAGTATTATTGAATATTACTTAGTATTATTTAATGTTACTTAGTATTATTTAGTATTACTTGGTATATTTCTTATTATTTAGTATTATTAAATATTATTTAATACAATTTGGTATTATTTAGTATTATTTGGTATTACTTAGGATTATATAGTATCGTTTTTTATTTAATATTGTTTAATATTCCTTAGTATTTTTTGTATTATTTAGTATAAGTTAACATTATTTTGTATTACTTAGTATTATTTAGTATTATTTGGTATTACTTAGCATTATTCATTATTGTTTAGTATTATTTAATATTACTTAGTATTATTAAACGTTACTTAGTATTATTTAGTATTACTGAGTATATTTCTTATTATTTAGTATTATTTAGTATTACTTCGGATTATTTAGTGTTATTTAATAATTAATATTATTTAATATTATTTAGTACTAATTTATAATTTTGATATTATTTAGTATTATTTATTATTTAATAAGATTTAATATTATTTAGTATTATTTAATATTTTTTAGTACTATTTAGTATATTTAGTATTATTTAGTATTACTTTGTCTTTAATTTTATATAGTATTATTTGGTATTATTTAATTCTAGTTAGTATTATTTAGGATTAAGTGTTATTTGGTATTATTCAGTAGTATTTAATATTTAGTATAACTTAGTAATACTTAAAATTATTTAGTATTATTTAGTTTTATTTAGTATTATTTATTATTTTTTAATATAATTTGGTACTATTTCTTATTATTTAGTATTATTTAGTAGTACTTAGGATTATTTAGTATTATTTTTAATTTAATATTATTTAATATACCTTAGTATTATTTAGTATTCTTTAGTATTATTTAGTATTTTTTAGTATTACTTAGTATTATTGAATATTACTTAGTATTATTTAATGTTACTTAGTATTATTTAGTATTACTTGGTATATTTCTTATTATTTAGTATTATTAAATATTATTTAGTATTATTTGGTATTACTTAGGATTATATAGTATCGTTTTTTATTTAATATTGTTTAATATTCCTTAGTATTTTTTGTATTATTTAGTATTAATTAACATTATTTAGTATTATTAAATATTATTTAGTATTATTTAACATTACTTATTATTATTTAGTATTATATAATATCATTTAGTATATTTAGTCCTATTTAGTATTCTGTATTATTTAAGATTCTTTAGTTATAACTTAGTATTATTTAATATATTATTATTTAGTATTACTTAGTCTTCTTTAATATTATATAGTATTATTTGGTATTATTTAAATCTAGTTACTATTTAGTATTAAGTGTTATTTGGTATTTATTAGTAGTCTTTAATAATCAGTATTATTTAGTATGACTTAGTATTACATGTTAAGGATTTGTAAGTTTGAATGTTGTCAGTCTCTTGACTGTTTTATGATTCAAATTAATAAACCAATAAAAATCAATTATTTAGTATTATTTAGTATAATTTAGTATCACTTGGTATTATTTATTATTTAATACCTTAGTATTATTTAGCATTATTCAGTACTGTTTGGTATTATTGCGTATTATTTAGTATTATTGCGAATTTGTTGGTATAATTTGGTATCATTTAAAATGATTTAGTATTATTTTGTATTATTAAATATAAATGAATATTTAGTATTTAATATTATTTAGTATATTTAGTTTTATTTAGTATAACTTAGTCTTATTTAATATTATTCATTATTATTTGGTATTCTTTAATATTACTTAGTATTACTTAGTATTATTAAGTGTTATTTGGTATTTTTTAGTATTATCTCAAATTATTTAATATTATTTCTTAATATTTGGTATTATTAAGTATTACTTAGCATTATTTAATATTATTTAGTATTATTTAGTAATATTTAGTAAAATTTAGTATTATTTAGTATTGTTTCATATAATTTGGTTTTATTTAGTACTATTTAGTATTACTTAGTATTACTTAATAATATTTCTTAATAATTAGTATTACTTATTATTTATTATTTAATATAATTTAAAATACCTTAGTACTATTTAGTATTTTTTAATGACATTTAGTATTATTCAGTATTATTTAATAATACTTAGTATTATTTTGTATTATTTAGTATATTTAGTATTTCTTAGTATTACTTAGTCTTCTTTCATATTAAATAGTAGTATTATTTAGTATTATTTAATATTACTTAGTATTACTTGGTATTATTATTATTTAGTAATATTTAGTATTATTTCATATTATTTATTATAATTTTAGTATTACTTAGTATTACTTAGGAATTTTTAGTATTATTTATTATTTAATACTATTTTAATGCGTAAGTATTATTTTGTATTATTTAATATTAAATAATATTATTTAGTATTATTTCATATTATTAAGTATTATTTAATATTACTTAGTATTATTCAATATTATTTAATTCTATTTAGTTTTATTTGGTATTATTTATTATTACTTAGTATTATTTAATATTATTTAGTATTACTTAGTATTATTTGGTGTTAAATATTATGATTTAGTACTATTTGATATTATTTAATGTTATTTAGTAGTATTTAATTTTACTTAGTATTATTTACTATTATATAGTATTATTTAGTATTTTTTATTATTATTTAACATTTAATATTATTTAGTGTTATTTTGTATTACTTAGTATTATTTAGTATTATTTGGTATTACTTAGCATTATTCATTATTGTTTAGTATTATTTAATATTACTTAGTATTATTAAACGTTACTTAGTATTATTTAGTATTACTGAGTATATTTCTTATTATTTAGTATTATTTAGTATTACTTCGGATTATTTAGTGTTATTTATTAATTAATATTATTTAATATTATTTAGTACTAATTTATAATTTTGATATTATTTAGTATTATTTATTATTTAATAAGATTTAATATTATTTAGTATTATTTAATATTTTTTAGTACTATTTAGTATATTTAGTATTATTTAGTATTACTTAGTCTTCTTTAATTTTATATAGTATTATTTGGTATTATTTAATTCTAGTTAGTATTATTTAGGATTAAGTGTTATTTGGTATTATTCAGTAGTATTTAATATTTAGTATAACTTAGTATTACTTAAAATTATTTAGTATTATTTAGTTTTATTTAGTATTATTTATTATTTTTTAATATAATTTGGTACTATTTCTTATTATTTAGTATTATTTAGTAGTACTTAGGATTATTTAGTATTATTTTTAATTTAATATTATTTAATATACCTTAGTATTATTTAGTATTCTTTAGTATTATTTAGTATTTTTTAGTATTACTTTGTATTATTGAATATTACTAGTATTATTTAATGTTACTTAGTATTATTTAGTATTACTTGGTATATTTCTTATTATTTAGTATTATTAAATAATCTTTAATACAATTTGGTATTATTTAGTATTATTTGGTATTACTTAGGATTATATAGTATCGTTTTTTATTTAATATTGTTTAATATTCCTTAGTATTTTTTGTATTATTTAGTATTAATTAACATTATTTTGTATTACTTAGTATTATTTAGTATTATTTGGTATTACTTAGCATTATTCATTATTGTTTAGTATTATTTAATATTACTTAGTATTATTAAACGTTACTTAGTATTATTTAGTATTACTGAGTATATTTCTTATTATTTAGTATTATTTAGTATTACTTCGGATTATTTAGTGTTATTTATTAATTAATATTATTTAATATTATTTAGTACTAATTTATAATTTTGATATTATTTAGTATTATTTATTATTTAATAAGATTTAATATTATTTAGTATTATTTAATTTTTTTTAGTACTATTTAGTATATTTAGTATTATTTAGTATAACTTAGTCTTCTTTAATTTTATATAGTATTATTTGGTATTATTTTATTCTAGTTAGTATTATTTAGGATTAAGTGTTATTTGGTATTATTCAGTAGTATTTAATATTTAGTATAACTTAGTATTACTTAAAATTATTTAGTATTATTTAGTTTTATTTAGTATTATTTATTATTTTTTAATATAATTTGGTACTATTTCTTATTATTTAGTATTATTTAGTAGTACTTAGGATTATTTAGTATTATTTTTAATTTAATATTATTTAATATACCTTAGTATTTTTTAGTATTACTTAGTATTATTGAATATTACTTAGTATTATTTAATGTTACTTAGTATTATTTAGTATTACTTGGTATATTTCTTATTATTTAGTATTATTAAATATTATTTAATACAATTTGGTATTATTTAGTATTATTTGGTATTACTTAGGATTATATAGTATCGTTTTTTATTTAATATTGTTTAATATTCCTTAGTATTTTTTGTATTATTTAGTATAAGTTAACATTATTTTGTATTACTTAGTATTATTTAGTATTATTTGGTATTACTTAGCATTATTCATTATTGTTTAGTATTATTTAATATTACTTAGTATTATTAAACGTTACTTAGTATTATTTAGTATTACTGAGTATATTTCTTATTATTTAGTATTATTTAGTATTACTTCGGATTATTTAGTGTTATTTAATAATTAATATTATTTAATATTATTTAGTACTAATTTATAATTTTGATATTATTTAGTATTATTTATTATTTAATAAGATTTAATATTATTTAGTATTATTTAATATTTTTTAGTACTATTTAGTATATTTAGTATTATTTAGTATTACTTTGTCTTTAATTTTATATAGTATTATTTGGTATTATTTAATTCTAGTTAGTATTATTTAGGATTAAGTGTTATTTGGTATTATTCAGTAGTATTTAATATTTAGTATAACTTAGTAATACTTAAAATTATTTAGTATTATTTAGTTTTATTTAGTATTATTTATTATTTTTTAATATAATTTTGGTACTATTTCTTATTATTTAGTATTATTTAGTAGTACTTAGGATTATTTAGTATTATTTTTAATTTAATATTATTTAATATACCTTAGTATTATTTAGTATTCTTTAGTATTATTTAGTATTTTTTAGTATTACTTAGTATTATTTAATGTTACTTAGTATTATTTAGTATTACTTGGTATATTTCTTATTATTTAGTATTATTAAATATTATTTAGTATTATTTGGTATTACTTAGGATTATATAGTATCGTTTTTTATTTAATATTGTTTAATATTCCTTAGTATTTTTTGTATTATTTAGTATTAATTAACATTATTTAGTATTATTAAATATTATTTAGTATTATTTAACATTACTTATTATTATTTAGTATTATATAATATCATTTAGTATATTTAGTCCTATTTAGTATTCTGTATTATTTAAGATTCTTTAGTATAACTTAGTATTATTTAATATATTATTATTTAGTATTACTTAGTCTTCTTTAATATTATATAGTATTATTTGGTATTATTTAAATCTAGTTACTATTTAGTATTAAGTGTTATTTGGTATTTATTAGTAGTATTTAATAATCAGTATTATTTAGTATGACTTAGTATTACATGTTAAGGATTTGTAAGTTTGAATGTTGTCAGTCTCTTGACTGTTTTATGATTCAAATTAATAAACCAATAAAATACAATTATTTAGTATTATTTAGTATAATTTAGTATCACTTGGTATTATTTATTATTTAATACCTTAGTATTATTTAGCATTATTCAGTACTGTTTGGTATTATTGCGTATTATTTAGTATTATTGCGAATTTGTTGGTATAATTTGGTATCATTTAAAATGATTTAGTATTATTTTGTATTATTAAATATAAATGAATATTTAGTATTTAATATTATTTAGTATATTTAGTTTTATTTAGTATAACTTAGTCTTATTTAATATTATTCATTATTATTTGGTATTCTTTAATATTACTTAGTATTACTTAGTATTATTAAGTGTTATTTGGTATTTTTTAGTATTATCTCAAATTATTTAATATTATTTCTTAATATTTGGTATTATTAAGTATTACTTAGCATTATTTAATATTATTTAGTATTATTTAGTAATATTTAGTAAAATTTAGTATTATTTAGTATTGTTTCATATAATTTGGTTTTATTTAGTACTATTTAGTATTACTTAGTATTACTTAATAATATTCTTAATAATTAGTATTATTATTATTTATTATTTAATATAATTTAAAATACCTTAGTACTATTTAGTATTTTTTAATGATATTTAGTATTATTCAGTATTATTTAATAATACTTAGTATTATTTTGTATTATTTAGTATATTTAGTATTTCTTAGTATTACTTAGTCTTCTTTCATATTAAATAGTAGTATTATTTAGTATTATTTAATATTACTAGTATTACTTGGTATTATTATTATTTAGTAATATTTAGTATTATTTCATATTATTTATTATAATTTTAGTATTACTTAGTATTACTTAGGAATTTTTAGTATTATTTATTATTTAATACTATTTTAATGCGTAAGTATTATTTTGTATTATTTAATATTAAATAATATTATTTAGTATTATTTCATATTATTAAGTATTATTTAATATTACTTAGTATTATTCAATATTATTTAATTCTATTTAGTTTTATTTGGTATTATTTATTATTACTTAGTATTATTTAATATTATTTAGTATTACTTAGTATTATTTGGTGTTAAATATTATGATTTAGTACTATTTGATATTATTTAATGTTATTTAGTAGTATTTAATTTTACTTAGTATTATTTACTATTATATAGTATTATTTAGTATTTTTTATTATTATTTAACATTTAATATTATTTAGTGTTATTTTGTATTACTTAGTATTATTTAGTATTATTTGGTATTACTTAGCATTATTCATTATTGTTTAGTATTATTTAATATTACTTAGTATTATTAAACGTTACTTAGTATTATTTAGTATTACTGAGTATATTTCTTATTATTTAGTATTATTTAGTATTACTTCGGATTATTTAGTGTTATTTATTAATTAATATTATTTAATATTATTTAGTACTAATTTATAATTTTGATATTATTTAGTATTATTTATTATTTAATAAGATTTAATATTATTTAGTATTATTTAATATTTTTTAGTACTATTTAGTATATTTAGTATTATTTAGTATTACTTAGTCTTCTTTAATTTTATATAGTATTATTTGGTATTATTTAATTCTAGTTAGTATTATTTAGGATTAAGTGTTATTTGGTATTATTCAGTAGTATTTAATATTTAGTATAACTTAGTATTACTTAAAATTATTTAGTATTATTTAGTTTTATTTAGTATTATTTATTATTTTTTTAATATAATTTGGTACTATTTCTTATTATTTAGTATTATTTAGTAGTACTTAGGATTATTTAGTATTATTTTTAATTTAATATTATTTTAATATACCTTAGTATTATTTAGTATTCTTTAGTATTATTTAGTATTTTTTAGTATTACTTTGTATTATTGAATATTACTAGTATTATTTAATGTTACTTAGTATTATTTAGTATTACTTGGTATATTTCTTATTATTTAGTATTATTAAATAATCTTTAATACAATTTGGTATTATTTAGTATTATTTGGTATTACTTAGGATTATATAGTATCGTTTTTTATTTAATATTGTTTAATATTCCTTAGTATTTTTTGTATTATTTAGTATTAATTAACATTATTTTGTATTACTTAGTATTATTTAGTATTATTTGGTATTACTTAGCATTATTCATTATTGTTTAGTATTATTTAATATTACTTAGTATTATTAAACGTTACTTAGTATTATTTAGTATTACTGAGTATATTTCTTATTATTTAGTATTATTTAGTATTACTTCGGATTATTTAGTGTTATTTATTAATTAATATTATTTAATATTATTTAGTACTAATTTATAATTTTGATATTATTTAGTATTATTTATTATTTAATAAGATTTAATATTATTTAGTATTATTTAATTTTTTTTAGTACTATTTAGTATATTTAGTATTATTTAGTATTACTTAGTCTTCTTTAATTTTATATAGTATTATTTGGTATTATTTTATTCTAGTTAGTATTATTTAGGATTAAGTGTTATTTGGTATTATTCAGTAGTATTTAATATTTAGTATAACTTAGTATTACTTAAAATTATTTAGTATTATTTAGTTTTATTTAGTATTATTTATTATTTTTTAATATAATTTGGTACTATTTCTTATTATTTAGTATTATTTAGTAGTACTTAGGATTATTTAGTATTATTTTTAATTTAATATTATTTAATATACCTTAGTATT
>CAJVRT020000027.1:2500-36644 GCA_911728455.2 Marthasterias glacialis | reverse complement strand
ACAACCAAAAACCCCTCTCCTCGGTTCCTCTCTGAAATTTCATTAAGATGATTGCATTTTTATAATCTAGTTTCCTTTCGGTGGTAAGAACAAAAATGTGTAATATGAATTGCTTTATCAGATTGAGGGGGGGGGGGGGGGGGGGGGGGGTCGGTCTTGGAGTCATCAATGAGCTAATGATTCGAGATGGTGTTTCCGTAATATAATCGGGGAAAATTAAGCACTTCATTAGAGCTACACAGATAACAGGTGAGTCAATCAGTCGAGTATGAACAATAAAAATCAGAAATTGAAAATAATAATAACAATAATAATAATAATAATAATAACAATAACAAATAAATAAATAAATAAAATAAATACATAAATAAGTAAATAAAAAAAATACAAAATAAATAAATAAATAAATAAATAAACAAACAAACAAACAGACAAATAACCCAACAAAAAATAAAAAAATAAATAAATAAATAAATAAATAAATAAAAAATAATTATGAAAACACCTGTTGTTGTGCACCATAACAGTATAGATAATAATATCAAGAGCCATGTGTGTTGTCTTTACGTCGTTTAATTAATTAATGCGTGTTAATTAATACATATTCACTAACTGAGGAATCAAGTGAAATTTGGACTTTGGATCATTCCATTATTTTGATGTTCTTTATTTTATTAGTCAGAGTAGGCCATTTGAGGGATATTTTTTATTGAGAAAACAAATAAGGAAACACTTTACACATTTTGTTTATATTTGTTTTTTTTTGTATTACTAATGTTTACTATAATAGCCTATTAAATTCTGATGATAATGAAGGGAAGGTAGGCCTTTTTTTTTTTTTTTTTTCTTTTCTTTTTTTACAGAGATTGTGATTTTCGTGTCTAGGTCACATGACTGTTCTTCATTGTTTGGTAAGATTACAAACACAACCTTGCTCCCTGGAGACAGGGTGGTCGTCAAACAAATCAATATGCTATTGGTATGGGATTGATGAAAAAAAAAGAGGATCTATGCATCAAAACCATTCAGAATTAAAGCAGCATGGAATCAACGTTTTTATAACTTACAAAAAATGATGTAATTATCTTACATAATTGTATCACGGCGAAGCCATTTTGGTTTCCATTGAAACACATTATTTCGTTTTCTGAGTCCTTTGCGTTTGTATTATTTAAATATGTAAAGATCTTTTATAATATCCAGTGAAAAGAGCGCTCTATAATATTTCTAATATTACTATTGTTATGCCCCATAAACACCGATACCAAATTGGGGCCGATTGGAACAACGGTTTTATCTGAAGGGCCATGCATCCAAACATGGACGTTTCTGGCTTCTTAAAACCACCTTGCTTAACCTTCGTGAAAGTCTTCTTTGCAGCAAACATTCTTACCATGCATGTTGCATTGAATCTGAAGTCAAAGCAAGGTGGTTTTAAATCATTAAGTTGGAGCATGTTGGCTTGATTATAAGACCGTGGCTTGACAGTAAGATCACGCTGAAAAAGTTCTATGAAATAACTTAGAAGGGACTCTAATTATTTTATGGTCGAATGGCCTTGTGAAGATGCCGGTCACCTGCCCTCTAACTGACTTTATATATGTTTATCTTTTTGGGGTAATATTTAGCCTAAATCACAATACTTTTTATATATATTTCCCTGTGGATCACCGGCGGTTCATTTGTTGATGACGTAATTCAGTTTGTTCGTTGCCAAAACATGTTATCTCTAACTTTCTTAGGATAAAATCGTGAATCCAGCAGTCTGGGCAGCGCCACGGCAGGGTCTCACCACCGCGTGATGTTGTACCTGATCGATTTTTTTTACAAGTTTCGTCAGTGTCTATTATAGTTAACTATCTGTAATCAATCTTTGTTCAATCTGTTTTGTACAATTGGAAGTAAGCCAAACAAATAAATAAACAAACCAGCAGCTTGTTCATCAAGTAATGTCAAAAAGCCTGCTTCAACCACAAAACCAAACACTCAAAAAAAAACAAAAAAAAAACATACATGCACCGAGAACGGTTTGTATACCCTCTTTTTCCAAATGCAAGACCGTGGAAATGTCAGGTGATAAAACGTAAATAGAAATATAATAGTCTACGAACTGGAGCGGAAAAATGTGATCAAAAATAACTTTTTCACACGGATCAGGTCCATATATCTTTCTCTTAACATTTATGTCGCATTTTCCGCGGGGGTGTTGGAGAGAGAAATCCAAGCTTGCCATTACAATCCTCCGTTCAAGTTCCTACGGGCATACAGGAAGAATCCTTTCGTATTATTCAAAGGTGTTACTTTTGTGAAAAGATTGGAAGTTCCCCCGTAACGTTAGCCAAGGACTAATTTTGTCCACGTCCAAGTTGCTGATTTATTCCGAAAGCTCTTTGCGTAGTTTATGGGATGGTATATAAACACGTTCCGATTCGGTGCGTAACTCGCCGTAATTTTTGCATCGAGTGGGGATTTATCCTCTCGTAAGACAATCCAGGTTAGGCTATATATATGTTCCCTTTGTTTTTGGATATAGGGAGTTATGATTTAATATCTCCTTTAATTGCAATTCTGAGTAGAGTTTAAAACTGTATTAACGGTGGTAATGTTAGGCAAGGAAGGGGAAGCGAGTCCTTGATCAGACGAAACTGATCGAAACTTTGAGTTGTCACAGACCCCGGATCCCCCCACCTCCCAAAGATGCTACGTAATTATTCCAAAGAGACAAAATATAATCTCATGGTCTTCCCTCAAAACCTCCATGCATTGTATTGGAACTGTCGTCGGGACGGCCACACCAAAACATGTTCCAGACCAGGAAAAGTTAAAACTATTACCTATGAACTCGTTCTTCTTCTCCTCTAGCTTATCACTACATGAATATTCATGGGTGATCAATCGAACCACGAAAATCATCGGCACCTAAGTCTGGAACTGTGTCCCATGCTTGTTCCTTGTCACGGGCTCTCTAATCATAATAGTTCCACTACACACTACAGGTGACTGTTTACAAATTAATGAACAGTCAGTATCAATTCATTTATGTCAGAATAACATACCTGGATAATGCGCTGTGTTGAACTTGAACAGACGAATAGCATGAAATTTTTTCTAAAAAAGAGACCTCTCTCTTGAAAAATGTACCTTATAAAAAACACTTCAAGATAGTATGGTTTCAAATGAAGTGAACAAAATTACAGTAAAACAAAAAAGAAGAAGAAGAAAAAGATGACGAGAAAGAAAGATGAAGTAAAAAGAAAATGAAAAGAAAAAAGAAAAGAAAGAAGAAGAAGAAGAAAACAAATAACGAACCAAAATAAAACACAATGGCATCTAGTCCTAAAACAAAATGTCTACCCGGGCCTTTATCTATTTCACAACCACGGATTTCACTTTTTCTTGGGTATCAAATCTGTTATTTTTCACATGAGAACTCGACTCCCAGTATCAGTTGCAATGAACCAATGGAAGTCGAAGAGAAGCGACGGAAAGCCACGAGGGTCTTCTCCCAAGAGAGGGCTAGTGGCCAGTACGAATTGTTGGATAATTTGTGTAGAGCTCCGTAAATCCATCTATAGAGCCCGAGGCAGGATAACACTCGACGGGTTGCCAACGATACTTAGACGGTACTTATCTCACCCTTTGCCTCGGTGGATCAGTACGGGCTTTAGATGTCAGCAAGAGGGCCCCAACGTGGGGAAATTGTTTTGTAATAATAAGACTATCTCGATAATTGACATAACCAAGACGTTAAAAGGTTGATCTTAAAGGTTTGTGTTAGTCTGTGGAAATCGACATTTTTTTTTTTTTTTTTGTATTTCAACCCCCCCCCCCCGATCCTCCTGGAGATAGTTATCGTTTTAGCGGTTTATAGCCTAAAATATTTATATACTTTTAGTTAATTGTTATATCTGGGAGATGTGGTTCATACTTGGCAACTGAAAGAAACAATCTTCAAATCTTCAAGAAACATATGCTTATTGTAAAACCATCGGCAAACAAAACAGACACACAAACAAACAAACAACTTACAAATAAATTAACAAATAAACAAACAAACGAGCGAAAATCAAAAGCGTGCAAAATCAATTATACGTTTTGTTACTCCTTTGTACCTGGCAAAAACAATGTGAAATGCTCGTTTTCCATTGCCCGAAAAGGCAATAAAAACTGTTTGATTCAAACAGTTTTTTTTGTTAAGCATTAAATAAATGCAACCTTTCATAATCACAATATGTCATGAACCGATATTTATAAATATTTGGAAGGTATTTCTTCACGAGTCGTTACAGGATGCGTTACAGGATGCAAAGAAACAAAGCATGAAACAATCATCCATAAGCCGTCCATAAAGAAACCAAAACCAAGAAACACACAACCTCCAAGGTGGGCCTGATTGTTGATTCACACAATCAAATGAACTGTCGCAAGTGCAGACTGAGTAATTAAATGCAGCTCCGTGACAATAGTGACCACGACAATACCCTACAAACCACAATACTTTCCAGGACGATGAGGACGTTGCTGATGACATCGGCAAAAAAAACAAAACAAAAAGCGACAGCATCTGTAATCCATCAACTCGTTTAAATCTGACCCAGTCTCCCAATCATTTGCTGAGATACCATGTGGAATGACGCAGCCTCCGTAAGGTGATTCCAAACCCTAAATATTTTGCATCATTCAGTCGCGTCTGACCTACATCTCCAAAACCATCAAATTACTCCAAGACGAGGGTTCATAACAAAGGTTAAAAACATAAGTTTCAACATGTCGGACATAAATCAAAACCCTAAAGATTTAACTTCTCTCCTCCAAGAGACCACTGCCGTCTCTTTGAGTAAACTTAGAGAAAGTCACGTAAATTTTGTCGTGACGAATCATCATAAATAAAGAGGGGAAAATTCCCGATAGAGGTTTCAATCTGGACATTCTTGGGTTTACGTTTCCTTGACAATAATTCCCTTCAACATCCAAAGGTCGGTGAGAACAGTGCGAAAGCATATGTTTGGATTTTTGTCTTGGGAAACAAGAATTATCAATTGTCAAAATCGGGAGTTGTGTTATTGTTTGGGCAGACCTGTGGCTGTGGTGGTCTGAAACAGAATTTGATTTATGCAGGAGTATGTTTAATCCATATGGACTTTTGGTTTTAATAATGAAAAATTGAATATCTGGAATATTTTCGCTTATTAGACGAAAATGTAGACTATGTCCTACTTTTTAACATGGTTTTAATAAAATTTGTTTGGCTATTGTTTGCTCTCTTCATATACTAGTTGTTTTGCAAAACTTTGGGACTCTATGTGACGTGTAAAAGAAATGTTCCCTCCGAATTTGAAGTGAAAACATCTCAAACGAAGACCCTTCCGTTTATGATGTTGTGTATCAATCGACATATTGGAGTAAAATTACTCGTCATTTGAATTTTACTTGCTAAAAAGTCCATATTTTTTTTGCCATTCCAATTGTTTATTCATCAAATTGTTTATTCATCATAACAGATTCAATAAAATGTATGTGTGAAAATTAGGAAAAGTCTGCAAACAAAATGAGTAAACAGTGCCAAAGATCGGCCTCACCGCTGTGCGTTGATGACAGTCTCAAAGAGGTATTTTCTTCTCTTTACAAAAAAAGAATATTCGTCAATGTTTTCGAAAACAATTCTTCGATTGAAGGGCAGTTGAATTCAAGTCACATGAAGCCATTATCTTACTGTTGATTCTACCGAGAGAAAAACAAGATGCTAAATAACATTAAAACAAAATCCCAACTTTATGAATCTACAAAAAACAAAAACATTTTCTATACAGCATAAATAGAGTTTGTGAATTAATATTATGATCACAATAATAAGATGCAAAATGTACATTAAAATACTTCCAAATGTCTTATAGTTGCCGTACTCAAAGGTAATTTCTTTCGATGTCACCTCTTGGTCTCCCTTTCAGATCCAGAGGTCATGTGATGGTCCGCGATTTATTTAAAAATTTATTTCGTTCACTATTTTGTTGATGTGCTCTCTTATAACAGTCTAGTTTCCAAGAAGAATATCTGAACTAACATAACATGTTCACAAAAAAACCCATAAATGAATAATAAAAAATCAAACAGAAAACAATAACAGTTACTGTTTTGTGATTTCTATGCTTTCATTATACGGAACAGTGCAATCTTGTAACGGTTGCATCCCTCCAACATTAATGTTCAGTCAATAATCTGTTGTGAGCCCGCGAAACGAGCCAGAACCTCTCAACACGGATGCGTGGCTACAGCTACCGATTCACGAAGGATTCGAGCATAGTTTATGTTTACACAAGCAGCAATAGAGACAGAAATGTCCCTTTGGACGTGTGATATCTTTCCCATTTCCCCCCCTTTTTTTTACCCAGTGACCTTTTAGATTGAGCTACATTAATTTACACTGTTTCCTAGTGAAAATAACATGGATGTAATAAACGAATAGGAGACAAACATACTCATAATAATAGTACTGTAAATAAAAAAAGTGTATTTCTTTAAAGCCATTTATGAGGCGATATCATAAGTAATTTTTGGAGTAGAATGAAATGAAAGAGAGACTTGCGCAATTTAAAACCAAACAGTTGTTAGTTTGTGACTGCACGTCAAGATTTTTAACAGATCTCAAGTGCTATTTTATGTCCCTCCAACCTGAAGATAGATTTACATTAGCACTCCCTAGGTGGAGTTGAGATAAACACGAGGATTCAGAAATTTGAAAATATTTTACTTTCAGTTGTGATTATGATGACGTAGTTATGATGGATATGATTATAATCGTGATAGTCGCCCATCACATGTGATACTTTTAGGTGACATCAGTAATCATGTGACTTCATAATGACTCTAGAATTGCATAATGATTATGTTTTCTTTCCCCACTTTCCCCAGGTAGCGCTGTGATTGGACAATCATTTGCCATCGTATACGGAAGCCCGCCATCTTGGGGCATACAAAGGCCGCTTCACTGACGGCAGTAAATCCACAAATTCCTCAAGCCAGAAAAGCCATAAAACGGGCAAAACGAGGTCACAAATCAATCTCTCAAATGAGCCAATACTTTCTCAAGTCGCTGTTCGAGAAATATCAGCCCGGTGAGGCATGGTTTCCGAGCGGTTTCGAGCCCGTAGCGCCCGGGCGGGGCACGATTGTTGGGGAATCGCCAGCCTCGGCCGGCTGGAGGTGTGGGAGCGGCGTCTCCAGCGGACCTTTCGGCTCCTACGATAGCTCCCCGTCGTCGACGAACTGTATACCCGGCGCTGGGCTCAATACCCAGGCGTACTCTGCTCCTTACAGCTTCCCTCCTTGTTCATTTAATCAGAGCTACTCGCAGGCTGGATTCCAAAATCAGTTCAATACCTACACCGGTGGCTACGCCACGGCGAACTACCACCACCAGGGGGGCTGGAGTCATGGAGACAAGGGTGTCTCAGGAGCGAATGCAGGGGTGTTAGAAGGTGCTTGCTACCCGCTACAGATAACCAGAGTTACACAGTTAGAATCAGACAGACAACTCAATAAAGACAGTAGCCACCATTCGTTAAAAGACAAAAGATCGGACTCAAATAATGCTGCCACGTACAAAGGACCTGTATACGGATGGATGAAAATTCCAGGTAAGTAATTCATAACCAAAAACCTCATTACGTATACTTTGAACCTTATTGTTTCCCCCCCCCCCCAATTTATAGAGAAAGGAGAAAACATACTGGGAAAATTGGAACATCGTAGCCTTTTTGAATCGCCGCTTAAGGTTTAAATCAAATGTACAAAAAAAAAAGAACTTAAATAGATAAATTAAAAATATATATATAAATCTAAATGACATTAAAGGACATGAACTAATTTTGTAGATGAGATGATGTAGATCAGAAATTAATAATATATTTTTAATTATTTCATTAAGCCTGGGTGCTTCTTTCTCATTAACATTGAATGATATTTATGGTCACACGATCCGTCCTACCCCTTCAATTCACCGGGTGTCATTTATTTTATTGGTAAATTAATACTTGCACCAAACGGTCTCATCCAGTCAGCCTGGCAAAATATTTGTGTCCGCGCGATCTAATTACTGTTGAGTATACCGAAATGACAGCCAGCCGGTTACCGGGGGTATTGGCTCCAAACCACGGCACATGCATCTTGCATTAACTACCGTCTTTTCCCCAAAAACCATTCCCTGGGACTTGCAGCACATTTGGACAGCCTGGATTTACAGGTTCAATACCAGATGGTTGGGTTGACAAATACAGGAAACATCCGTGACAAAAACACTTGAATGTTGAAGCTAAATTTGAAAGGTCTTGCTTTCACATCGCTGTGTTGTATTTCGTTATTTTGACGAGATCGGCTCCCAGCAAACTTAAAATTGTACGTAAAACCTCTACGGTAAAACTAAGTTGAAAGAGCGATCCAGCGTAAAATCTGGATTTATTTTAATGTGTACTTATTTCTTAAAAACAATCTGTTAAATTCAGCAAATCTTTCCGATAAGGATGTTATAAAGTAGATAATGGCAAAGTAGCTCAAATTTAGACTTGCCATTTTTACCTCATCTGTGAAACTAATGGGAATTGCCTAATACACAAAAATGACGACAAGGACAAGTGAAAGTTAACGCAGCACGTTGCTTCTTTTCCTAGCTTCATAGGCAAAGCTATGTTAAGTTAAACTTCGAATAAAGAACACCAATTCCTAAATTTTGTCTCAATAATGTAATCAAAAAAAGGTTTGATTGAATTGCTGTATGTTCTGGTCTTAATTTGTGTTTGGACATTATTAATCATTTGTATGCCCTTCTCCCATGTGAATTAAAGCTAGAATTACAAGATAAAAGCCAACGAATATGAATACGATCCACGTTATCTGTTCTACAACTGCTGTGTTTTTGTTATACGATAAAATGGTTGAACTGCACCCGAGTGACATAAATTGTCAAGAATGACTCGGGGGGTCATCCCCCACCTGGCTGAGGTTAGATGCAGCCACATTTACCAATTATGTCGCTTGTAAACTTCAGGAGTTTCAATTCATAGCGCAGATTTGAAGTTTTTATGATTTGTCAATTTCGGTTTTAATGTTGGAGATATCAGGAACTTTCGTGTTATAAGAGAAGAATGTTGTAACATCTGTCAAGGAAAATAAAACTGTTTTACATAAAACAAGATTTCAAAACACAAAATATTGTGACAGAAGTCCTTTAACCATTATGTTGAAACAGAAAACAAGGTTACAAATCCCTTGTTTGTTTAGTTGTAAAAAAAACAAAAAAACAAAAAAAAACAGGCATATTTTGTGATTTTAGCTTTGAATTTGCATGAGCCAGTGTCACTACTCCCTCTTAAATGTTGGCGCACATTTCTATTTGGCAACATTCTATACACAACTGTTGAACAATCGAACTAGTAAACTTAATTCATAATTGGCGTGATTAGAAATTAGGTATACTCAAACTTTACATCGATATACTAATGGATTTAATTTAATTCGGGCAAAGAGGATTAAACAAAGGAAATGACAAGTTGGAATCCATGTCCCTGCCTTTCTTTTTGTCTTGGATTTAGACCCCCAGGAATGTTCATCTTTTCTGCCGAAAGTTCCGGAGCCCCCCAAGGACATTCAAGCAGGTTGTCATCCCTCCCTTTTCTATCGTCGTTGTAAACGAAAGCCCTGCGGCACAATATCACATACTGTGCCACAATTTTGTTCAGATTGAATTCGATACTAATCCAACAATAGCTAAGGGCTGTAACATGACTTGTGTTAGGATACAATTTCCAGAAAAGAAAAAAAAAATATTAAAAGGGGTGTTTCTTTTGAATTTACCCAAGTGTTAATTCCGTCTTTTCCCATCTAATTGCTGTTGGAATTTATTAAAAAAACTTTTTTCTCTTTAGAAGGAAACATACGATGTTAGAACCCTTGACTCCATTGTGAAATATATTTGATCATTTTAAAATGCTCTTCAAAGAAATAAAACCAGTTATTTTCCAAGAACAAAACCAACCAACTTTTTTTTTTTTTTTTTTACAGAACACCCCATTCTTCCTAGAAGACATACACAATCTATGTAAAAGTTAAACATAATAACAAGGTTTATGTTTCGAGTCTTGGAAATAATAATAATAATAAAAATAGTAATAAAAAAGATCAAAGCTCAGAAAGTTTAATTACCAGGACCTGAGTAATGTTGGGCTGAAGTCTTTGAGGACATTTCGTTTTGTTCTGGTCTTGTACTTTCTTGCAATGTAAGACGAGATCAAAATACATAAAATGTTAGAGGTTGCTTTAGCTTTTTAATTATTATGACCGCATAGTATATTTGAATCAACATTCCACAACCAAACAGTAATAAAAACCCCAAAAGTCGTGTAAAACACATTAGTTGGTGTAAAAACTGCACATAAAATTCAAGAAAACAACATTATAGGATGCAAGTTTTCGAAACCAATTATATCAATTGACCTACATGCATGCATAGGCCAACTACCGACCGCTTTTGAATTGAAGTTATTGTTATCTAAAAACCCTGTTTTCAATTCTCCCGTGAAAAACACCATATTGGGTAACAATACATTCTAGTACGTGTCATTCATAAAGTTAACAAAGAAGAAGCATAAAGATATATTTGTCAAAATTAAAAAGGATTGTTAAATTTGTTTATTAATTTGATATTTACGTGTGTACTATATAATAAATCAGTAATAAATATTGCTTAATTGACAGATCTGATGGTACATTAAATTGCTAAATAACCGCCGCCATTCCAATGGATATGGCACGTTAACTCGGTATGTTACGCTAAATGGACCGGCTAGTCGTGGCTGGTATAACAGAATTTAAAAAAAAAAAACCCAAAAAACAAAAAAACACGCGTGTCCAAACTCAGCTGCAAAGAAAACATGGTGGAATACTGGCTAATAGATAATAATAATAAGATTCTAAATCCTTCAAAGTTTTCAAGAAATATACCACCAAGCTAACGTTTAGTTGGTTTGCTGAAGTTACCAACATAATAAGTCTACATCGTCCTTTTTCTCAAAACATTTGACTTTGACAAAAGACTTGATACCCATTGGTACCAGTGACGTTCGAAACTTAAAACCATGACTGACTTTGTATTCATTTAAAGCAATTCCTCAAGTTTGCAATCAAGTTATTTGCAAAAAAAAAGAAAAAAAAAGAAGAAAAGAAGAAGAAAAAAAAAAGAGTACTCATGGAAAGTTATAATCATCTAAACATTTCATAAAACCGGATTTGTAAAGTTGTATAATCCTCTCCGTATTAGCCGGATCACGTGACTGGGATCAATCAGACGGCCAACTTATGGTTTCAATTATTCTACCGAGATTTGAGAACATCATGCAGAATATTTGTTCTCATCCTTGCTATTGTTTTATGGTTGTAAATTGAAACCTCTTGACGATTAATCATTGCAACGATAAGAGGTCGTTCAAATCGAAAAGAAAATCGAGGAGCAATTACTTCCTCTTTGTTTGTATCTTATATTGGTTTAATTATGTCACTTACACATAAGTCGCAGTGATAACTGCAATCGATCTGTTGGCTAAAGATGCAAACAATCTTTTCCGATTCGTATTTCCAAAGCTCTTTGTTCAACCCCAGAGTTTAGTTTGTGTGCAGTTACAGTGTGCCAATAATTGCTGGAAAACAGCAAGAACTTTCCCGGTGGACTAATTGCCTTTGTTGCTTTGGTAGGCGCAAAACCCGACTGCAAATCTGTAGTCTACCGGTACTTTCTAATGATCATCTACTGTTTGCAAATGTAGATTACAGTCTGAACATGAACCAGGTTTCCCCTCTTATCAGGCGAACAAAATATAAATACTAATCAAAACAAAACCCAACAACCTGCCTATAGATCGCAGCCGGGTATATAAATTATGACTTTAGGCAATGAATCAAGCAGAGGTGGGATTTTTTTTTTTACTACTGGCAGTTAAACTAAAAATCCCGCTGAGAACAGGCTGTGTGTGATACGAATATCACCATGGCGGTAACTTTAAAGAAATAAACGACGCTGGGGGTAAAACAGTATATCTATTTTTTTTTCATTCGGTTTGTTATCTGCAAACTGCAGACCGGTTTTTATTATTCTTTAGGTACAATTTGCAATAAAACATTTCAACGAATTTATTCTTTATTTATTTGTTTAGTTTTTGGGGATGTATTCTATTAAGTAATAAACTGACTGTGTATTCAATGTTTCGCCGTTGGGTTGCAAGGCGGCATTTTAAGTCAGTTGGTTACGGTATGTCGGAGGTTGCAAGCTCCAGCTCCGTTCTGGTGACTTCGGTCTGTGTTTCGCCTGGAAAATCACGCAAACTGATCGGAATATTTGGGAGAATCCTTCGCCTTTTTACCATTGAGGTTTTGTCCAAGAAAATAGTAACAAGACGAGGTAAGGGCGACATTGCATGGTGTTTTTAATTAGATTAGTTTATGTAACGATGGCAGTGAGATATTTGTATGCAGCAAACCAATTATAGAAAAAAGTGTAAAAACAATTGATAATAAAATATGCAGAAACAGAGTTGTCACAACATTCCGGTTAGTATTTGTTTGAAAGTCTTCATTTCATTTGAGGTTAAATTGCATTCATTTGAAAGCGCCTTCTATTTAGTTTTGAAATATCGCCACGGGAAAATGCAAACTCTGGTTACGGCCGTGAACAAGTTGCATTAAGGGAGAAGGTACTGGTAGATAATTCAAATGTCGACCCAAAACATTATTATTATTATTATTATTATTATTTTTTTTTTTAGCATCAACGATCCAAAAATACACTTGGTGTTGGAATAGTTTGTTGTTGGTAAAGATATGCCTATTCTATACGAGTCAAATGGCGGGAAATGAACCCAAGGCTACGACGGAAGGTTCACGGCAAGATTCACTTCAAGGTTTGCAATTTACAAAATTGCTGCAAAATGGTCAGGAATAATGCATATGAAATAATGCAAGTGCATGAATTTATTGCGCACTGAAATCACTTTGAAATGTTGCCAAAAATTCAAGGGGAATCAAGAAATTGTTGATAGTCGGCACCGAGGTAATGACTTAACCAGAGTCATATCCATACACTCATGGACATACATGTTCACTCTTCCTATAGGTTCCAATGGTGATTGCACCCTAATGATTGAATTGTTGATACTTTAATATTTTGTTTCTTTTCGATTTTTGATTTCATTTCATTTATTTGTTTACTTTTGGGAGGAGGGTCGGATTGTAAAACCTGCATATTTCTTTTAAATTTAAATTATACTATTTAGTTTGTTTTAATTTTGATTGATTAATTTGTGAAACTATTTTAGTATTAGTCCGTGTATTATAGTCTGTATTGTTTGATTTTGCTATTTGAAATTGTGTTTATTTTGTTATGTTGTTGGGGTAGCTCTCACTTTTTACAGATTTATTAATTTATTATTATTATTTTTTTTAATTAATAGACAAATCGATTTATAAAACTTGATCATTATGCTTTTAAGTTGAATGTGTTGTGTGCGAGGTGTGTATTTCGTTATGCTACCCAATGTAGCAGCTTACGAAAATGAACTGTGTAAACGTGAACCATATTCGGCCTAAGTGGTGAAGTTTACCCGCAGAGTTAAACAAGAACATCTTCGAAACACATAATAATTCAAATCTGAAAGAGCTTTGGTTTATGCGTCACACCCAACCATATCGCAACCTGTTCAGCTCCTGCATATTTTGAGCATGATGAAATGACCATTTTAGTGCCGTTTTACTAGGCCGTAAAAAAAGTTACCGCAGACCGGGTACGGCGAAGGTTGATTTACGTCTGTTTCGTCGGCCCACACTCCGTGCTGTTAGTCATGTCAGATCATGGACACCGCGAAGATTTGTACGGTAGCTTACTGAGGACATTTTTCATAAACGGGATGACTTGGTTCACATCGTTCAAACTGGCTGAGTAACCACGATTTCCTTATAACAAAAGAATCGATAAAACAATTAAAATTACACTTTCATTTTTGTCAACTAACCGAACAATAAAACCGAAACTCGCACTGTTTTCCCTATAATTGAGTTGTATCTATAATTGTGTACACCGTAAATCTTTCCAAACACTTCTCGTAGGATGATTGTATCATGGTAAACTTTCTAACATGGGCTCAGCAAGGTTTGTGTTATTATTTACCTCGTATGCTAAGCCGGAATTATGGAAAGTGAAACTTTATCTGTAAGATACTTTCATATTTTCATCAGTTACTTTCGTTGTTGGCTTTCTCTCTGGAATGGAAATAGTTTTGATATATTAAAATCAAAAACCGTTACCCTCCGTGGCATTAACTAACGAGTTGTTTGAGAATTCCTCTAAAGAATTAAACACATTGCACAATTTGAGTTTTCTTTATTTCGTTTACTAATTCAAATCAATATCTTGGGATCGTTCTTTGTAATGAGCCACAGTGAGTCAATTGTTTAATATTAATCATTTTGGGAAAACTTTCATAAAAGAAAAGAAAAAAATAAATAAATAAAATGTTTCACCACAATTATCTTGTTTAACCGAAACGAAATAGAATCTCTGAACCACGGCTCCTCTACATGATTGATTTATTTTGTATAACTGAAAAATGTCTGGTCATTATTTTGGAGATATATTGTTTTTGAGACGAATGTCAGTTTCTTTTAATTGTGATACTGGAGTAACAATTACGCTTTTGTCATGTCGTTATTTTTTTTGTCCGGGGAACTTTAGTAACGTACATGCTGTAAACGAATGGCAGAGCTGAACAAAACTGATCAAATTCTAAAAAGCATTTTTTTTTTTTTTTTTTTTTTTAGTTTTCTGATCAGTTTCACTCTGAAATGTATTCCATTTGTTTATACGATTAAGTTTTGACGTTTGTTCCATTATTCTTATTCGGCGATCATTTCAGATTTCGCTTTCCCTCGGTCAATCCGTGTCAGACGGTATAATGTCCAGAAAATGACCAGAAGTGATTTAGCCACTGTAAATCTTCAAAAACAAGTTTCTTCATCGATAAATTTGATACATGGTGATACAAAAAAAAAAAAAAAATAAAAAAATAAAAAAATCTTAAACTAGGTTAGGGTCCCAGTCTAAGGTAAGGGTCACTAATTATATAGTATATCTTACTGACCGCATCTCAATGTGACCATCACCCTCTGGAGGGTAATAAACATCTCTGTCACCCAGAAATGTGGAACCCCTTCCCCCTTCAACAAAAAAAAAAAAAAACTGTCACAAGAATGGCACCACAAGGGAGTTACTGGGGAACCACAAAGGACCAATCAACGACCGAAAAAGCAGGTCGTTTTGTGGAGAAATCTTGAGGGTAATTTATGAGGTGGGACGAGACATAGCTTTGAGAAAGGTGAACTTGGCTGACCTGACGATTATCATTGTTGTGCCTTAAGCAGCCGTAGAAATAAATATGGAGGCCTTGCTGTGTTACATTCTTTTAGAACTTGGTATAATCTGGGCTTTGGAACTTATTGTTGGGCAGAATGCATTTTTCTAAAGAAACCCCTTTCAAAGAAGTAAGTTTATTGTTGGGACAGTAATTCGTCCACGCACTCTGGTTTTCAGTACGCACGCCATTAGAACAACCTGCGTCATCGAATTAATTAGTGGTAACGTTTTATAGTAACACGGGAAATGTTTTGTGTTCAAACAGGGTTTTTGTGCGCGGTCATATCGGGCTTGTTGTTGTTGCTGTTGTAGTTGTTGTTGTTGTTGTTGCTGTTGTTGTTGTTGTTGTTGTTGTTGTTGTTGTTGTTGTTATCTCTTTGACTGTGATTATTTTTTTGATGAGCATCTGTAAGATTGGTACGTGTATGAACTTTGTTAATAGATGATCTTTCCTATTGAAACTCATTATTATTTGTTTTTTGATCATTATCAATCATGTCCCTTGTGTAAGTGAAAACGGTTTCGTCGAAATGGGTGCTCATGTTTCTTAGAAACCAGAGGGAAAAATAATGCGTACTTTGATATTGATATCGTCTTATCATTTTCTCAATGGAGAGAAAACTGCAAGACTTGTTTCTATAGGTTATATTGGTGCTCGTTCCCTTTTGAGCTCACATAAATTGGACAACTTTAAAACCAGGTCACTGCAAGAAATGTTTTGATGCAAATAGTGTTTTACTTTTTCCCGTATTTTTTTAAAGAACTTGTTTAAAGAAAATGTTACAGTGATTTTTTTAATTTTTTATTTATTATTATTATTATTTTTTTTTACAGATGACGGATGCTACAATAAAAAAGAGAAACATTCCATTGTTTTACAATTAAAACTTAATCTGGGTTTTTCATAATAAAGGATTGGTATTCATCCATCTTTTAGTATCAGTCTGGAAGCTTATCTGATTATGAAGTTATACCAGTAACCAATCTTCCACAGAAATATTTCTGTGTGAAATACTGTCAAAGTCAAGAAAATAGAATTTGAAGACCCTGATTTTAATTTCTGTTGTAACAATCGAAATTAAGGACAATGTGTTTACTTGCTGAAAAGTGTGCACGGTTTTTCACTATTTTCTCCCGACTCGGACGACGGATCGAGCCCAGAATTTCACATTTTGTTTATCTTCTGTTCATGTATATATGGAATCATACAAAGTAAGTACACTGCACCGTCTTTTACCCAGGTATACACCGAAACACATAAAGTAAGAACACTGCACTATCAGCTTGACGAATCCTATATTTTACCTTTAAAGATTAGGAAGTTTATATCATAAAATGCATCATCAAATGTCTCCTTGGATAGGGAACTTTCAAATAATTTAGTATCGACCATTGTGCATTTCTACCAAGAAAAATTACCATAATCACTTAATTGCCAGCATCGTCTCCCTTCGTTTTTTTTTTTTAGGTGTTTCCTCTAAATCTATTCCCCCCCCCCGTTCTTTGTTACTAAAAATATTGTTGTTCTCGGTCGTCTGATCCTAGGGCTGGTACCCATGCAGCTGGTCCCCATGCAGCTGGTCCTACCAGTGTGGGGTCTGCTTAGTGTTTGTCACCGGTCTGGCGATGATCAGCCTTGTTGCATTTACCATAGAGACAAACATTACACATTGCGTGGAATTAAGTTACATGTACGTACACGATAGGCTATGCTCGCATTGTTAGTGTAGCGTGATAGTTATTAAAGGTGATATCTACTTGGGAAAATCACTCAAATTCTTCAAGACAGATAAGTTGTTTCTGCAGAGAATGTTCTCCTCCGATCTCAATTGTTGTTTTAGGATTACTCATTGGTTTATAAGAGAGAAAATAAACGTATAATCAGTAGTTTCCACCCAATTCCCTTCCTTGTGGCTTTTTCAATATTCAGCCCATTATTGATATACAGTTCACGTTAACATGCCTTTACCACCTATTAGGCTATGCCATGTGCCATATTTTTCATTACATTCTTAGCTAACCTATTACAAGATGGCTGCTCCACCATAGACTTCACTATGACGCCTCAACATCATACATCAACTCAATCTTCGTAAATGCTAAACGGTCCGAAAACAGACTGGCTTAAAGTCAGCAAAAGTATTTTTGAAAATGAGTCTAACAAACTGGTCATTTTTAACTCAGGATAATTGTTGCAAAATTGCATTGTTTCATCTGCCGATCTTCTCGTGTTTGTAGTAAGTTTGGATGTCTACCACCACTACACTTCAGGAGACATCCGTCAGTATAAGACTCGCCTTGAAAAGTGTCTAACATGGTTGTTATTGTTACACCGATATCTAGGTTCTTGCTCTGTGTTTTTTTATAGCAACGTTCTCTTTTTAAAAAAGCTTGAATCTTCAGGAGAAATCCAACTGTGTAGAACTTGCCTTTAAACGGGGGTCCAACTGCTCTGTTTCCACTCTGTCCACGTCACTACTAGTGAAACATTATACAATGGTAGTGCGTATACTAATTGGGATTGATCATTTTACACTTTCCATCTCCAGGGACTCAGATGATAGGAACGGACAAGAAAAGAGGCAGGCAGACGTACACGAGGTACCAGACCCTCGAGCTGGAAAAGGAATTCCACTTCAACCGGTACCTGACACGGAAGAGACGCATCGAGATCGCCCAGAGTGTCTGCCTCTCGGAACGGCAGATTAAGATCTGGTTTCAGAACAGGCGGATGAAATGGAAAAAAGAGCAAACAAAGGATCCGTCCTCGTCCCTCGATTCCCCCGGGAAGGCGCAGAATGGAGACAGGGACGAAGATGATGATTTTGATGAGGATGTCGAGGATGAAGATGAGGATGGGCTGGAGAAAGAACGATCGGATGAAGAGGGCAAAAAATGAAGCCGTGATGATAAAAACACACGGATTTATAAACTAGTAAATAATATAGTAAAACTGTGGATCGTCTGTTTTGTTGTATTTGTATGCAGTCTATCCCGCCGAATGAATTCGGCGGGAGTGTTGCCCATCAGTCAGGCGACGCCATCTTGGGAGTATCTTCGACACAGAAGGCCATATTATATTATATTGAGCGTGTAATAACCTACATGTCACGCAAGTGATTATTCGAGAAGATATATGGGTACTTTCCCAATGTTCCTTTCCAAAATACAATTGGCTGTGGATCGTGTTTCGTTCGCGAGGGACTTAGAACTCTGGCGAGAAATTCATTAGCTTTGTACACGGGTTGCTTTGGGGATACCCAACATACAACCAATGGGATGCAGCTGGGTTTTTGTTTGGTAACGAGGCTCGCTGGCAGGTGACATCTTGAAAAGATGGGGACAATGCTGAAACTACATCTATAGGCCTAATTATTAGCTAAATTATTACTATTGGATCCTTTTGAATAACATACGGGAAAGATACATTGAAAGCATGAAGACGTGTTGAGAATTTCTGGCTGGATCGTGACCCCTTCTCGTAAACAAAACAATACATGGTTAGGTTTCAAGTTTGAATTCTCAGCAAAGTGGGTGAACATCACAGAACAGTCTCGGGTAATAATTTTGTAAAAACCATCCATCATTTGAAACGGACAGGAAATCGCACGGGCATATACTCAAATTAATCAATTGTCAAAAGTTTGAAATCACGAGAGGTTGGGGTCTACGGTATTATCGTGGTATCTCTTCAGAATTTCTAAGGCCCGAAGAAAGTGGATGGTGACATAACTTGACGTTTCAATTAGTATATTGTGATTGTCTTCATGAAGACTATTGAGTGATTTTAATACTGTGATCAATATCGTACCAACTACCTTGAGGCGAACCGATACATTTCAATTCACTCTGGTGGTCAATCTTATGCCGATGACTAATATGGGGATGGCCTTTCATGCTTCCCGTTTAGATGACTTACAAAACTATTTTATCGAAAATGAAACCCATATCGAACCAACTTTGACATAGTTTGGTTGTTCTGTGTATATCTTGTTGTACAAGCCTTTCTGTACCTTTACAAATACAGTTCCTTAACATGGAAGTGCTATGTGCATGGTGCTTCTGATATCGTTAGAGTTTATTTTCCAGAAGTATGAAAATACTGGTTCAATATAAATTTAAATCATTGATATTTGACATGCCTGATATATGCTAATTTCAAATCATTGATATTTGACATGCCATATATATGCTAATTTCAGTGGCAGTAAACGTTTATCATACAAACTCTCTGCGCCAAGTGTCCTTTTTGTATAATGAAGACTGTATTGTGATTATTGTTAATATTTTAAAAATTAGTGTTACTTTAAAACCGTTTAAATGTCTGTCACTCTTGTCTGTTGTTGTTTTGTTGTTGTTGCTGCTGCTGTTGCTGTCGTTGTTGATCTCAAAGCGTGTCCCCACGTTGGAATAATAAACAAAATACAATAAAAATTAAACTCAACCTATTAGATAAAAACAAAAAAACAAAATGTGAAATGTTTCTAACGAAGAAGATCTTTCGGCGGATTTTTGTATCAAGCAAGTCTCACACTGGAATCTAGAGAAAATTATTTGTCTTCGTGTGATCAGATCAATCTAACGGCAGAGATTCCACACAACATCATACATAAACAAAATCATCAAGTGCTTGGTGGGTATACTCGAGCTCCACGGTTACATTAACCCATTCTTCAGATGCTCCACCGGTTGTACCCAATCACCAAATGCTATCCCATAAAAGGAGGAAGCTACCATTTTGTCGTGTTCCCTGCGTGACCAATCAGGGTCCATCTCAATGGTTCAGGGCAACAAGCGCCCGACTATTTCTCTTCTTCTTCAAGGAATCAATTTTGTTCAGCTCTGTCATAATATCGCATTTTTTTTAATGGAAAAGCGCATTGTTTGTTTTTAGATTATATTATTTTATGCTAAAAGTCGCAATAGCCTCACGTTTCGACCCCTATAGCAAAGTCTATTTTTGTTAATGGATTAATTTAGAAAGTCATGTAACATAAATTTAAATGTGACTTTCTGAAGTCATTTTTTCGGAGTTTCTTAAATCCATCTGACGTTTTCAACTGATCATTTTCTCAAACAACCACACGTTATGTTATTATTGTTTCTACTTCCATGTATATTGTATGTAATTATTGCTTAAATTTGTTTGCTCGAAGTCCAAATTAAATAGGAATCGGGCAGAGCACAATTCGTTTTAGCCCTAACCAGCTAAGCAAATATGTTCTTGTGAAGACGATCAGAGCATACAGATCGAAACGTCGCAAAGTTTCGACCGTCGAGTAACCTCACCGCTTGTTCTCACAACTCAAAGAGAGATTTCAGAAAAATGGTGATACCGCAAACCTAACTAGATAAGCTGATCTCGTCATCACCTCATTATTAATTAGTTTCTTGCTTTGTGACTCGCTGAAATGGGGGGGGGGGGTGGTGCTATGCAATGATTCCTGTAAAAGATCAAATTAATTTGCACTCTATCATTGGATGGGATGACCTTAGCTTCAACTCCCGTTGGGGTTGTATGGCGATAATGAGACAGCTGCATTATTATCTTAGACATTTTCAAGTGATTACCTCCATTTGAAATTAATTGAACGCAAATAAATAAATAAGTAAATAGAATAAACAAACAAATAAATAATAATAATAATACAAATTATTATTAACGTTAAGACCATTATTATTAACGGTAAGATTGGTAGTATTCAATCGTTGTGGAGAGGAAGAAAGAGAGACAAAAATATTTTAACAATATTTATATTTCTTCAAAATGATTCTACATGGAAGTCAGATAGTTCGTCTCCATTGGCATTTTTTTGAGCGGCTTCATTTCTTTTTTTCGTAGAAACTTCATCACTCTTTTCTGTCACGGTTTAATGATTTTCCGAACGGCGAGGGCCGAGCACCGGACTCGACGTTCCAGTGTACCGGCCCTCGGCTCAGTTGGCCCGGGTCAATATCGGCCGTGTTTACTGGTTGAGTAGACGGGCCCCGGCGGTCAGTTGTTGCCGTCAACTATGAAGATATCTTTCTATTAAATCAAACTTTATTCTAAGATATGAACAAGTGTAAAGAAATCGAGGTGTCGAAGAAACGTAGGCTGGTGCTTAATGCTTTGGGAACTATGATCGTAATAGGAAAACAGGGTACCCCACGAAGACGGCTGCGCGGTGTATTAGACCTGACGCGCTAGGCCTTCGAAAAGTTACTTAAGAAACATCTACGGTGTATTTAAACACAAATAACATTGAACCCAATATAATTTGATTTAATCAACAATACGATAATTACGGCTAACCACCAGCTTAACCTTGCTCAAAGTCGATAGCAAACCTCCTATCTAGTATGACATCAAATTCTTGCGCCAAATTCCTTTGAAGAATTCCGAGCGGCGGTTATAAACAAACAAAAGATCATTTGTTCTCTATTGTCTGGATACCGACACAATATTGACATTTGGCAAAAAGTATGTTGTTGCTACAAAAGGCGTATCAGGGCCCATTACCGTGCGTCTCAACCCAAAGGTTAAATGATGTGTCAATAGCATTGGTGTGAACACGGAGAAGCTTGCACCTAGGGTCGGTATCGACACTGGAATCACGTCAAAGGATAGCCGCGGCCGCTCTCAACTCGTTCCCCGGGCCCGTGCAAACATTCCCGGCCTGACAAGTGCCGCAATACGCCGGTCATTTTCACACCAAAATCATCTTTTTATCGCTACCGTATGGAGAATCTCGTTGCACAGTAAACATAGACTTCGGTCCGACGGCACGGCGGTGTTGGAGCATCAAACGCAACCCCCCGAACAAGCTGCCGTAGCCACGCCGGAGTTTACCGCGCGGAACAGCTGTGGCCATTGTTAACAAGCACCAAATATGTTTGTATGTTTTTTAAAAATGCATTTGTAAGATATTTAACGAGATTTGTGGGTATAATTATAGCATTTCTAAGTATGCTGAAGATACTCTTGGTAAAATCAAAGTTTTTTGACCTTTGCTTTTTTTAACCTTTGGGATTTTTTGTAATGGGTCGATCGCTGCGTGTATAAAGGCTAAATTGTAATTAACATAAACGACTTGCAAAATATTGTTAAAAGTACACATTTAGGTTACAAATAAAAGAAAACAAATAACCGTCGCATTACAACAGTTTGGAGAAATCCTCCTAGCCCTATAAAATATCTAGAATTTATTGAATCTTGTTAATATATATGTCAGTGCATTTAACGACTGCGCAGATTTTGGGAAAAGGCGTGCGACCTGTTCTAGTATCGCTGGATTTATGACGTCTTAAGACCATCCATAAAATTACGACTCGCGTGGTTGGACGCATTTAAGTATTTCTACAATCCATAAAACTAAATTGTAGTGATAATGTATAGTGAGTTGTTAAATGTGACAGCCTGGGTTGCTCCGTGGTAGAATTAACTTCCGTGAAGCCTGCAAATTATCATCATCTCGACTGCCTCTTTAACTGTCAGGCTATTGCTGTGTCACCTACTAATTAGGTGTGAAGTTGAGGCAGATATTGTTTTTCTATTATTCATTAACTGGTGCGCGGACAAACTGTCCAGATTGCTACATACTCTGCGTGTTTTGTGTGGTGTTAACGATCTGGGCACCAGCCTTCCGGAACGCGTACCTGTTTAAAGGTGCATGCCCCCCCTTTTTTCCCCTTCTTCTTTTTTTTCCACAAAGCAGTTACTGTGAATGAAAAAGGCGAGAAAAATATGAAGTGTGACTAAACTCTACTTTTAATTGTTTGTTTGTGTTTCTGTTGATGTTTGAAATTCAACGCAATGATATTTTGCACAGAAACCCAATCTTCACTGATCAAAAAATGAATAACATTAAACAATGCATCTAAGTACATCGATGAAAAATGTTTTCATAAAAAAAATGGTGTTCTCTTTATCAAAGTTCATAACTGGATATCGGTTAAGTATAGCTCCTGCGTATCCAGTGGAATAATTCAATTGAAGTGAATTGAATTCAAGTCAAGTCAAGTTAGGTCAACTTAGTTAGTTCCATCTTTAAGATAGATTTACAAATGTAAACTCATACAGTTCAGTTAGTCAGAGTCAGAATGTTTCAGAATACACGTATTTATCTTTGACTAAAATACTCAAGCTAACCCACCTTGCAAGGGTTCTTCATCATAGATCATTGTGAATCATTACATCAAGGGGTCAAAGGTTATCCGGCACAAAGTGTACATGAGTCTGTGTAAAAAAAGAAAGAAAGTTGTATGGCATTTTTGATAGATTCATTGGTATAATGTAAAATACAAAAATAACAATATAAATGAAAATAAGAACGTGTGAATCTTGTTCCAAACCTGATCTTGTTTTTATTTGAGTCGAATGTGTGCAACAAACACAGCATTATAATTTCTAATGGAGATATTTACAAAAAAAAAAAAAAAAAATAAATAAATAAATAAATAAATAAATGCAAATGTATTTCGATCTTCTGAACGAAGTACAGGCATACTGTTTTTTTTAAAGCAACATATTTACAATTTATACCATTAAAAAACGCCAAAACAGTTCACGTCTACCTATAAATTGATTAGGTTAATACCATCGTCAGATTTGAACTTGATAAGCTTTCCAAAAAAGAAAAACAGAAAAAAGAAAAAAAAGGACTATTTTTGTCTGTCTGAATTAGAAATGCTGTGCGTTTTATCTCTGAAACCAAATTGAGTAGGGGGAAAATTGGACTTCTCAGTGTGTAGGTAGACCTATCCATCTTAAGAGTCCATGGGGGAACCAACGGCCTGCTTTGGGTTACCAGCGTGCAACTAGGTATAACCAAACTCGTTATTCATTTGGCTGTTTGTTGAGAGTGTGAACTCAAAGGTAAAGCACTGAAAAATAAAACAATTTACGGTAGGTTAGGTGCACTGTTTGTTCTTTTTCAATGACCTATAGTTCTTCCAGAGACATCGTTGTCCCGGCGAAAAATTTACGGAGTTTTGATAACTTCCTTGTTTTTTTTTGTAAATCTGTTGTGAAATTATGTTGTTGTTCATGTTTATGTTGTTGTTGTTTGTAATATTTACAAGTTGCTATAGCCTGTCCTTATTTCATGTTTTACTGTCATTTGTCACGTCATGTAAATGCACACAAACACACCTCATCATTATAGTGACGTTAAATGCGGGTTTTCATAAAAAAAAATAAAAAAACCACAAATATCAAGACAATTTGTCACAGTTGTAACTTTTCACAAAAACCTTTTTGAAATTACGAATTTTCTCTTTATTTTCCTGAGATTTACCTAAAACTACTTCCGGCGTCTTGGATATTTTTCAAAGCACAATGTTTTCAAATTTGACCATTGAGGTAGACCAATCGTCTGTTGTTGTGTCGCTTTCATATTATGTCATTTTCTATTCAAAAACAATAATAGCGAAACCGAGGTTGGAAGGGAGAATGGTCTGGTGTCCATTTTCCAGGGTATAAGTATCATTATCCATGTGTGGAATTCCATCCAGGGAACCCGCTAATGATAATGGTGGCAGTTGGGTCAGCTTGCAGTAGATCAAAACTGGACAAAGGAAGGATTATTTAGATAAATGATCATGCAGGTATAAAGCAGTGTGATACTCAAAACGCAGCTTCTACACGATCATGTAAGTCATTATTATTAATAGACGAGTATTTGTTCATTTTTAAGATCTTAAGCTGAAATAAAAAAAAGGTGTGAAGTGTAAACCCTCTGTGGGGTAAGGAACCTTCCACACCGAGGAGTTGTCTCCAAAATTTGTCATTCTCCCAAGACGTTTTCCCAATATGTCTGAAATGTGTTCAATGTCCATTATTATTATAAAATCATGCGAGTAATCAGACTGCCGGCTCTCCAGAGGAAAACGTCTGTGGTCAACATCAGAGAAACCTTGAAGGGTTTTCTCTGAACCGGATACCCTAGACAAGCTACTTCACACCTCGGCTGATGCTAAACACACCATTCTGGGTACGGGCGAAATAGACGCTTCCTTCCGCGGTTGATGTGAGGTCGGCAGACGGCCGGGGATCTTATTAGCTCCAGGATTGCCTGGGTAACGTCAAGAAGATGGAGGTGTACAAAAACATTGCACCTTGAGTATGTAGGGATCAACAACATAATATAGGTGGGGTTTACGGTCAATCTTCTCTATATGGCATGAAAACAAGAAAATTCAGCTTTCCTGAGTTCGGCCTCCGACAATGTTTCACACTCAACAAAAAAAATCGTCAAATGTGACACGAAAGTGTAGTTATTTTAATATAATTATCACTTAATTATTTTATATCCTATTGTTTATGTACTTCTGTTTCCAAAACCTTCTGGCACCCAAGGTTTTTAGTATTTATCGTCCAGACGACAACTGCTTTCAGCAAAAAGAAATGTATTAATTAAAACTTATGGGGAAAGTGTGTAATGGTTGAATGTGATAGCATGTCAGGTGTTCTGCATCTTGGGAGTTCCAAGAAACCACACGTGACTTTTACTGTTTTGATTTTATATTTCTAAAAAAAAAAGAAGACAAAAAAAAAGAAAAAGTTTTGGATGAAAGGTGTCCTGAAACCAATTTAAAAACTGTGTACCGTGTGACATAAGATAAATAACACGCTGCTGGTGTGTCAGAAAAAAACAACTACTCTGAGTGAAGAAACTTCGTTACCCCTGTGCTCTATGGTTTTCCGAAGATCGGAGACATCATACGAGTCGAGCTGTTTTCAAAACGTGTGTATTTTATCTGTTGAATTACTGAGACAAGATTGATTACGAATTGAGGAATTGACAGGCTTGCTTAGCGGAAACATCAGCAGCCAGGCGGGTTGTCTTGTTTCTCTCAGACAATGACATCAACCAACATAAATCTTAGTAGCAAAAAAAAACGACGTCATTGGGTGCTACCCAGGATTCTCGATGTGGTTTTTGCTTTTTACTTGTAATAATAGTAATAATAATAATAACAATAATAATAATAATAACGACAATTTATTAAGCGCACAAATCCACAAAAGTGCTCATGGCGCTTGTATAAAACTACATGATAACTAACTAATAAATAAGTAAAACCCAAGTAAACTACATTATGCATATGCTTTAATAAAAAAAGATGAGTTTTAAGGTTCTTCTTAAACTCGTTTAAAGAAATTGATGATTTGACATGTGATGGCAAGTTATTCCAAAGACGTGGTGCAGCATGAGAAAAAGATCGGTCATCCCATGAACGATTAGATTTAGGCTCAATGAGGATGTTTGAATTGTCAGAACGGAGTTTACGAGGTGGATTGTAAGGTTGAAGCAAATCATCAATATATGCCGGGGCACTGTTAGTGAGAGATTTAACAACAACAAAAAGTCTTTAAATCGAAAGCAAAAACGTCTAAGAGGTAATTAGTGTTAGTGCTGAATGCTAACTTTACCAAAATGCTAACTTTACGGAAAAAAAAAACATTTTTGCAAGGGAGAACGATGTACATATGGGAAACGATTCTTAATGTTGGTTACTTTGATATTTAGCTGTCAGACAGGAGCGACGGATTTTTTTGGGTGGGGTGCGGGGGGGGGGGGGAAATTCATGAAAATGCAACACCAACCCCATAATTAACTGGCAGACGGTCAAGACATGGTATGGTATGTGGACGAAGTGAAGGACGGTCATCAATGACAAGCAGCACTGAGTGATGAATGATAAACCTAAAAAGACACCGAAGGAGATCGTGCTCTTGTCTCCAAAATCTCGAATAATTGTCATGACAACTCTACTTTAGAACACCACCATCTAGAAGAGAGCGACCAGCTGCGGCAGGTTATTTGAGAGTCCGGGCGGTATCCTTCGACTTGCTCCGAGAGAGACCCGGAGCCGCGGTGGAAGTTGACGGTAGATTTATGGGTGCTCCTGGTCGGTGCTCCCGGTCTCGTGGGACCAGTCTCCGGTGGGTTGCTGTTGCTTCGCGTCGATGGACGAAGGTCGAGGAATCGTAATTGAAAAATAGCTGTTCGGAAAAACAGCGAACATGAGATCTCTGAAGACTATTGCTGTTATGTTGAATGACTTGTAGTGATCAGATGTAATGATGTTGGGTGGGGAAAGGGGAAATGGGGGGGGGGGCTAGGGCATAAGTTCTGTTTTTTTTTGTTTTTTGGTTTTTTTGAAAGTTAAAACTGAAAATTAGTATTAGAAATGATTTATAACAAATCAAGAATACACAAATAAAATAAATAAACAAAGATATCATGAATGAAACTGCTTATAACGTGTAAGGTTAAAACAAACATGAACTTCTTATTGGGAAGAAATTCAAAAAAATAAGTTTTATGGCAAGCTTAACTAGGTAAGTAATGACTGGTCAATACAAGGTATTCCTCATGCAACAACCTTTCCCAAGCACCGAGGGGAAAGTTGCTTGTTTTTTGTTGTTGTTCATAGACCTATATCCATTTTCGTTTTAGATTAAAAATAATTTTGGAAACGGAAAAATACGAAAGTATGGAAAGTACGAAATTTAATTCCACCTTGCTGTCAAATTATGAAATCCATGAACCTTATGACATGAGAATCATTTTCCAGAAATCAGTCAAGTAACAGAAGATAGAATTTACCCATGGGTTAAAATAAACAACAACAACCTCCAATGACCTAGGTTAGCTTCAGGAAAACAAACAACTTCTGCATGCGACCCTTAGTCCAATTTCTTTTTGTCGACCAGGGTCCTCGTATAAAGAAACAACATTGCTATGATTTATAGTTTGTATATGACAACTGCTGCAGGAGAGCGTACCGCCGGCATAGCGTACCACAGTCGCACCGTACTTCTCAACCTCGATCTCATAAACATTTGGCGTTCGGACAAAGGTTCAGACATGGAGCAAAGGTTGAAAATATCACAGGGTCAATTTTTTTTTTTTGTCTTTCATTGCCCCCGACTTTATTGTGCGGTTGAAATGTTTGCTTCTGTGTGTCACCTACGGCTGGGTGTGCGCTTCCTACTGTTTTATCTCTAACGCCCTTCATGAACATCATCTATTACCTTTACATTTTTTTTTTTGAAATCGTTGTTTTATAATTTCGAGGAATATTATGTGAGGGTGGGAACGCCGACAACGATTTCACTTTGAATTGAAAGTGATCTGTGAAAATGAATACTGCCCTCTTCTGTTTTTTTAGGAGAGACATTTTATATTATTAATTTGTTAAACTCTTTATTTATTTATTTATTTTATTTTTTATAATAAAGCCTTAAAAGGAGCGTGGAAAAGTCAAGCTTTTTTCAAAGCAACAATTCTTTTCTTTTAAAAGTGACCTGTCGGTTTTCATGTATTGGTCTGAAATAAACTGGCCGAGAGAAACATTATGTGTACATAAGCTTAGATGCAATACTGTATTAGGAAGAGGCCATTGCTACAAGAAACGGGTCAATTGACGATCTACAAAAAAGAGAGCATCTAGATTAAGAACCTATCGTTACCTGTCATGTAATGTTGATGCATTTAATTGGTATTGTTTTAATTAATTCAGTGCCTTTGTGTTGTCCTTTTGTGTTCTTCTTTTGCTCGAACGTTTCCCTTAATGATATAGACTTTTACATTGTGTGATATCCCTTTTTGTTGTTTTTCTTTGTACGTTTTTTGTTGCATGTTGCTTTTGAATTTTGAAACGTGGTGTCAATAAGAAAACATTTTGCAGACAAAACACTTGTTACAACGAAACAATAATTATTATGGAAAAGTGTCATCAAGGTTTCCAATTTTCTTCTTTGTCTGGTTTTGGTTTTTGATGAGCCTGGAATGGGGTATGTTAAGTTGGGATGTTTGTTTGTTTGTTTGTTTGTTGTTGTTTTTTTTATTTTATGTTTTCATAATGAAACCGAAACAGGCTATTTAAAAAAAAAAACAATCAGCTATTAGGCAAAATGTGAACTTACAATGGCACGTCTGTATCCCACAAAGCTTTGAATCTCACGAGGAACAAGGTATTATTTTACAGTGACATTCTGCGATTAAGTCCCAATAATTCTGTACAACAACCCCGTCACATAAATTCACATCTTTGAACAAAGTTTGTAATAATATACGACCAACAGATGTGTGTTCTGTTATTTAATAGGAAAGCTATTTGGACGTTGCGCTGTAAATATGTAGCTAGTTTCTATGGTTGACATTAAACACAAGGCTTCACTTGTTGACGAAAGAACCCCCCCACCCCCACCCACATCCAAGGCCAAGTCAGTGCAGGCAAAATGTGAACAGAGATTAGGACTTCAATTGCGGTGTTACGATTGTTTTAATTGCTAAATAATGCAAATAAAACAGGAATTAAATGAATAGATGTATATTGAGTATTCACCTGTTGGATGGACTTTTCAGGTAGAATCGAAGAGAGCATCTGTCCATTCGTAGAGAATGCGAAGAGTTAATAAAGCAGTTTTAATATTGCGAACAAATAAGTCAGACATGGAATGGTCGTAGGGGCGCGTTATGCAACACTCGACAGTATCAGTTGCTAACTCAACGCCTTGCGAACGTGTAATACAAGTGCTAATCAAATAAATTATTACTTAATTAGGACAAGCAAGGGTCGTTTGAACTTTTGAATCTCAATATTACGGAGAGGATGTTTATACAGACGCCTTCCCTTGGTGGGTTTGGAGGCCTCAGATAGAATTAAACTTAGTATTGCTTTATCATTTTTGCCTGTGCTGTGAATCGATAAAGGTATCAGCTTTTATAATTATGGTTCGGGAAAAAAACGTAAACATTATTGTTTGAAATAAATTACACTTGGGTTTAAAGGGGGAAAATGACATAGAAATTAGGAAGAGTATAACGTTAAATTCAACCCTTTAGTTTTCAATTAAAGCATCTTACAAACAACCCGTGGTAATTTCATCAAATTCGTCATGCTAGTGAAAACAAAAACAATTTGTAAGGTTTTTTTTTTGTATACACATGGTGCGTACTTCAATCGGTAATGAAATAAGCAACAATAATTCACGGGGTCTTCAAATGATGTGAGTTCCTCGGCACTGGTATGAACTTTATAATCAGTGACATTTTAGATTAAAAATATACTCATATTTTGCGATAATTACAAATTCTCGTGACACATTGTAACATAAAATGTAAACTAAAATTAATTTTTTTACCATTCAAAGTTGTCAAAATACTGACGTTTCAGAGCAAGACAGAATTAATCAAATAATGTTTTTAAACAAATGTACGTTTACACAAAATGTCAAGGGATAATTTCAAAGTTGGCATCGTCACAAAAAAGTATGAATACAAATGAAAAAAAAAATACTAATAATGTAAAATAAAAAGGACAATAAAACAAGTGGCGTAAATAGTAATTTACATTTTGGGATGGGGTGGGTTGGATGGGGGCAGTGCACGCGGAGGTTGACGGGGGCCGAAAAAGGAGAAAAATGGGGGGAGGGGGGGCTTTATATTTTACTTAGAGAAATTGTTTGCATGAAGTGCAAGACATAATAGACCTATTGTATTATATACTGTTAATTTTATTAGTGAATTTTGAAACACATCTTTTTATGCAGTTTCAAAACAGTCCCTATGCCCCTGGTTATATTACTGGCTCAACCGAAAACGAGGGTCTCAGATCGATTCTGCGGATTGCGACGCTGTTCCAAGTTGTTCCAAACAATGTAGCCCTCCCTTGTTTTAATTTCCATTGAGTTCAAATTAATAAATTAAGCAAGCCTGTGGATTTATAAACGATTTTTTTTCCTTGTAAATAATTGTGTATTTATGAATATGACCTCCCACAAGTCTGAACTGCTTGTTAGCATTTATATGTAGTCTTCGTCAGTAGTTGGGCATCAAAAAAACAGTCCAAGTTTCGTTTGCGAGAACCGATTTATGGCGACTTTAACGCGTTATTTACACAAGAAAGGCCATACTTGTTACTCGATGAAAATTTTATTGGAAATTCTAGCGGAGATTTACAGCTCTGAGAGTACGTGGAGTTTATAGATAAGGGTTAAACACAACTAGGTTAGAAAACGCCATGGTCATGATTGATTCGTAAGGGTGGCCTTTTTAAATAATGATAATAACCCCATTTTGAAATTTTTAAAGTTAATAACCCAAAATTGTCTTGGTGTTGTTGATGCAGTACCAATCAACCTAAACAATTATTGTAATTTCTTTTTTGCTTTGACGCCCTCCCATCAATTAGACAAACAACATACTGAATGTTATAAAGGTGGCCTAGCATGGCAACTTTTATAAGCCTTTTATGACATTGATAAAAATAGTCTCCCATTAACTTGATCAAATAATAGTAACCAATTTACAAAAAAAAGTCTCTATTTTTGTTAATGGTTTGTTAATTATTTAAAACCCTGCCAGGATTGTGTTCGCTTACAAAAACCAACGTTGTATCAAACATTTTTTTTTTTCAACTCAGATTTCAATTGTGAATCACAGAGTATTGTTTTAAGACTACGACGGCCTACTGTTATTGCGCCCTCATGTGATTTAATATCGTCAGGTCGAAGTTTAGGGTCTAGTTGACTGGCTACACCATCGGTGTTATTATTATTATTTTTTTACTTCCATGGCTATACTAAAGTGAGCTGAGAAGGGGAATAACAAAGTTGACTGTAGTTGGTTGACTGGTTCTTCAAAGTAGAACTTCTGAGGAGCTTAGCAAAGCATTCTCGCTAAGTACCTCGCTTACTTTCGCGTCTTAAATCTAACTGTGGTTCGACTAGTTTAACTCAAGTTAAGTGGGGCACTAGGGTGTCATGGGCGGCTTTTTTTTGTTAACGTGTCTTGCACCACAGAGAAATTAACAACAAGTTTTCTGAAGGAAAATAGTTTGTCGTAAAAAAGGTTCAATCCACTTGCAGAATTGTTTTTTCAGATAAATTGATACACGGTAAAGATTTGATAGAACGGTGTTCTATTTATAATGTGATCTAATAAGGTAAAACAAAACAACTGTATTAATGGAAATTAATTGTATACAAATCAATAAATAAACAAACAAATAAACAAATAATAATAATTGATAAAGTTTTGAAAACATCAGCGGTTGTATGAGTATTCTTATGTGTAGTCCCAAAAGTGCATCGCTGTAAATAATGAACATCGTGAGCAAAACCTCATCAATACCTTGGAGGATCTCAATCATTCTGTAAATCAAAGATTTGAAGGTCATGGCTTTTACAGATTGTTGACAAACGATTCAACAATGTGCCCCGGTGTCGTTGACCTTTAAGCCTGGACATTTTTGGGGGGTACTCTGGCCCTCTAATAAAAAAAGACCCTATTTTGTTGCCAAACGTAGGGCACCTTTTCCCAAGATGGAGTCTGGCCAGTTTACTCCGTCAGTGTGTTCTCATTTTGGATGAGCGTAGCTCAAAATGTTAAATGGCTAACCCCCTGAAATTAAAAGGAAACCATTTTTATTTGATTCGATTTCAAGAGGCTGAGAAACTGTTAAATATTCTTATAGGCTATAATATATTTAGCATGTAGCATCGGTTGTTATGGGAGATGTCGATTAGTGTGGTTGTACCCACCGGTTGAACGGACAGTACAGTTGGCCTCGCTGTCTGGCAGAGGGCGTACTTTCGAATAGCCATTTATGTCTCGCAAAGGATTGTTTGATGTCAAACAGTATGACTTGTGCGGATAAATTGTATTAATTAACCTACACTGGGAATTGGATTTTTCTTTCTTCTGGGCCTGCCTTACGTTTAGCATGAACAATAAATTGCATGGGACAAACAAGGTACACTGAAACAAAAAGAAAATAAATAAATAAAAAAATAAAAATAAAAATCAGCCAACAAAATGATACTGTAATCAACGTATCAAGTAGTGTCTTATTAATTTGTATTTTACGACGATTTAATATTATCAGCTGTGCCGACGTTTCCTTTCGACCCTTAGTTGATGTCGAAATAATAATTTCCGCAGTGAAGTAGTAATTTTTCGTTACGTCACGAAAAAGGGAAAACTGGCGGAGGAAGACAAACGAATTGAAGATGACATTAAAACAAACAAGCACCCCCCAAGATAGGTAAATATAAACAAACATCATAAACGAACACTCACACAAGTATCATTTTCATTAAACACTTATTTGAATTCCGGTAGGAGAGGAAAGAAAGTTTTCCTTTTTCCAACACTTGTTGTAAATTTTTACGCGGCACGTAGCCACACCAAAGCAAATAAATAATTATGAATCAATCCGTAAGAGGAGACAGTACCTAAAATTATATTTATCACTACTCGCAATACCAGAAGGATTTCCTCTTGGGTAGAACTAGTTCGATGAAATAATGCATTTCGTGATAATATGCCGCATTATTGTTAAGTATTGGTGTTTGTTTCGGTTTTGGGAAAACCCCTAACCGTTATAGTTTCTATGAGAAAATATATCAGGAGTTATTTTATTATTACAACTGGGTTCCCACACAACTACAACTGTTTCTATGAAAAATATCTTTTAAAATGTACTACTAAGCCTATTCCTTAATTATGAAAATAATAATAATAATAGTAGAAGTAAAATTTTGCCTGTTATGAATGGTCCCTCAAAAAAAGAACAAAAGAAAACAAAACAAAAAGAAGAAAGATAAATGGATCGAGAGATATTTATGATGGGCTGTTTTTACACAAACAAACTCCAGAAACTCTAATAATCTGCGCCTCAGTGCTGACATGTTTGGAATCT
>CAJVRT020000026.1:0-37499 GCA_911728455.2 Marthasterias glacialis | reverse complement strand
CCCACTGAAGCAGCCTTAAAGATAGTGGGAATAAAGGCGATCCATGGTTTGAACTGAATGGACAATACACCTCAATAAAAGCATTTTGTTTCATTTCATTTTGTTTTATTTGTAAAGTGTATAGGATAAAACGGGTGCACACAATTTAGATACATTCATTTGAAATACCATGAAATTGCTCTAAGTAAGACAACAACAAAAAGCAAACAAAACTAGACAGAGCCTGCTGAATGGTTTACCACTATAACAGACTGAACCATGGCTACAGTATTTCAGTTACTCTCCAAACACTGCCAGAAAAACAAGTAACACCATATAGCAGACTAAAACTTGAAAACTGTCGGAGAAAGTAGGCCCAATATTGTATACACCTATATCAGAATACTTTATTTCATTGTTATTACTGCGAAATGCCATTTTGGGAGGATCTAAACAAAACAACTCAAACGACTTTGCATTCTATTGTGATAAATGACTAAAGTTCATCTCACCCAAGGCAGCACTTTGTTTCCAGGGGCCATAACAAACGAAGTAAAGGATCCAACTTACCATCAACAGAGCCCTTGTCACACATGGCCATACTCTGTTGGCCGATACGGGTACCAAGAAAAACCCGACCAACAGAATTGCTCTGGTGACTACTTTCCACCCTAAGCTACCCAAGCTTTCATCTAGCCTCATTGACAAGATGAATGTACTTCACTTCTCTAACAGGTTACGTTTAGCAATTCCTGAGCGCCCCATGGTCGCCTTCCGTCGCCTCAAAAACATGAGTGCACTCTTCTGAGGGCCACCCCCACGGTACAGGCCAAGCTCCTCCCTCACCAGACGGCTGCACCCGCTCTAAATGAAAACATGTATGTGTGTCGAACCCACACTGAATGTGAAAAGTCACAGCACCGGCTTCTTCTATGGATGCGTTCGATGAGCTTACAATAAGTAAAACTTACACTAGAGCGTTCGATTAGCCATCACGTGACACTCGTGTCTGCCCCCCCCCCCCAGTGTATGCCGCCACAGCCCGAGCTCGCCAGCGGGTCTCTGGTGGGTGCTTAGATGTAACGACGTGCTTCCAAGCGAAAACACGGTGGCGTTCGATTAGCTACCACTCGTGGCTACCACGATTGTAACTCCCTGGTATACACGTGTAAAGCTAATCGAACGCACTCTAATAATTAAAGCTTGGGTCTACTCCTCCCCCGTAGAGCTTCGCGGATCGCCTGTTCATTTGCGCTGGGTGGACCGCGGCGGTGGGACGAGGTTGGAGCAGGTTCGGCGCCATTTTGGATTCTATCCGCGCCATCATGGCTTGGCATGTTTCTTCGTTGGTGTCGCGCCGGGTGCCAGTGATGGGCTCAACCTGATTGGCTAACCTTTTCCCTGTTCTTTGCTGCCCGTCGCGATTTCTGCATGATGTTTTCTAAATTGTTAACGTAATATACATAGGAATTGGAATTGTACTTTTCACTGTTGGTACATTTCCAGTCTATTGAAATTAGGCTTTTCCTGTGTCGTGAGGTAAGGTAAGATGACCGAGGTGACTTTATTTGCATGTTTGGGTAACTGGTGCTCTGGAAAATTTAGGATGCAAGAATGGCTGAGCAGTGTACCAGTGATGTTGTTACCTTATTTGCATGTTCGGGTAAATGGTGGCTTGCAAATTTGCAGTGCCCACTCAGGATCATTTTCTGAGCATTGTGGGACAAAGATAAATAAACTAGGATAAACTAAGTTAATTACCAAAGGCTGACCTCTGACCAGCAACAAAGCTAACTGCCGCGTTGTCAATTAACAATGCACTTAACACATTGTGCTTTGTCAAGCTCAAGGTGGGGGTGAAGGGTAACGCCACCAATGTTGAAATACTCTGCTAATATTTAACGCATTTTGTATAAAACTAACCATGCTTAACAATTGAAATTACTCATAAAACCTATACTGTAATCTTGACAGTGCTGCAGTTATAAAGAGAGCATTTCAACGCATAAATGCTTTACTATTTTTGAATAGAAGTCACCTCTGTAAAAATGGAGTGTACCCCAAAAGAGATTGCAAATTAAGCAATATCCCTTCGCCCCTCCCCCCAACGTCTTTTCGTTCAAATATTTGGTGTGCTGTTGACCTCTCACCTGTGACTCGTGGGTATAATTATACGGAATGTTTTTATGACTTGGGAACAACCCTTTGTTGACTGTCTGGATGGAGGGGGTGTTGAAAGATAACACCACCAACGTTGACATAGTCGGCTAATATTTTACGCATTTTTTAAAACTAACCATTCTTAACAATTGAAATTACTAAAAGACATATACTTTTATGTTTTCACTGCTGATATAAAGAGAGCATTTCAACGGTATAATATGGTTTACTGTTTTTGAAAATAATTCACCACCCTTGTAGAAATGGAGTATACTCCTATGAAGAGATTGCAAAAATCAGCACAAGACCTTTTTTGCAACGTCACAGCCCGGAGTTTTTACTACGGGGAAACTACGGGCTGCCATCTATTCAAAGCAAAACCAGATAATCACAGTTTCCAAAAATGTTACACAAATATTCTAAGATTGTTTAAATTTTGTCGGAAAGAAACCAACCAATAATGGGATGTATTTTCTTTTAATGCAAAGTTTGCAAAAATGTTGAATTTAGTCACAACGTATGTCAACAAGACTTGAATGTTTTGCTACGTTTGACCGTCCATGCCAACCAGCGCGGTTTGTTTATCAACAATCCAAAGGTCCAATACCCTTCTGCCCGACCCCCACGTCTTAATTGTTGAAGTCTTTGGTGTGCTTTTAACCTCTCATCACCTGTAATTAAAAATGGCCAGGTCAGGATCAGAGTCAATGTGAGAGTCAAAATTAGAGTCAGGGTCATACTCAAAAGCAGCTTTATGGTTAGGGTTTTAGGCGCAGTTCACGTCTGTGTTAGATTTAGGGTCATGGTCTACTTCAAACTCAGGATCACGAGTGTCTAGATCGTATAATCAACGGAACCGAACTCCTAATGACCAGTTATTATTATTGTCTGTGACAGTGTTTAAAAATTGTTATTTCTACGGGGGAAAAAATAAAATCTGACGAAAAGGGAAGGTGTTTAAACCAAATGACAACATTGTTGTGCATATAAAGCTTGGGTTATTTACTTTTCTCTATTTTTGTCTGCAGCTCATACGGACCTTTATGCACTCGGCTGTGCTCTCATGGGTAACCGCTTTTTGTCACTATTTGTTGAACCACGTTATATAAAAGACACAATGCATTTGTTTGGGGTAACTGGAAATCAAATAATACAAACCATAAAACTTTGTGTAAGTGCGCCTTCCATATCATGGACAAATGGAGGTCAACAACTGTTTTTCAAACAATCATTTTACCAAGTAAATGCTATATAAGGTGCATGATTCGTCACAGTTGGAACATTGTATTTCCCATCGAAAATGGCGTCCTCACGCTCTGCAGTTCACGCCATTTTTAGACCAATTTGGATGTGTTTTATCTTGCTATGTTTTGTAGTTGCTTCTCGCGTCTATGGTAAGTTATTGGACTTTGGTAAGTTATTGGAGTTCGTGATTTTTTAAAATATATATATGTTAGGACTCAGCCGGAAACACCTCTTGTTTTTTTGTTTTTCTCCTTCTCCCAGAACCACGTCCGCCTTCATTTTCAAACTTAACCTCATATCACCTTCAAACTTCACACATAGTAAGATGTTCAATAGTGGTTGAAACCGCTCTAGTGACGTCATCAGATGTCGAATTATACGGTTTTAAAAACTTGAAATTTAAATGTTTGAAAATCCATATCAAACCAAGCACATGAGACCGTAGGTTGCTTTTCGCGGGATTAGAGGTAATATAGGTAATACAGAGATAATAACAACAATAATAGATCCTATATTTTAAGAGCTTAGAACAAGAACCTATTATTAGATGTCATAAGGTTGAAATTCTTATTTAATTAGCCAAGTTGTATTGAGATGAATATTTAATTAGTTAATCTTGTTGTCACCACATCAAGTTTACGTCCGCTGTTTTTCAACTGTAGACTTATTTTCTATTGTATATAGGTGTTTCTTTTTGCATGTTGACCTCGTTTATGGTGCTTTTAGTATCTGTGTACAAATGACATGGCTCAAAAAGTGAAACTATTTAGTTCGTCAAAAATCACAATTTTTCAAAATAAGTTTTCATCATAAGTTAAATTTTTAGTTCCCTTTTTTACATAAAACATATTGTAACATAAATGCTTTTTCTAAGAGTTAATCTAGGCAAATCAAACCATTCAAAGTGCAATGTTTTTTCCACTATAATATTGACGGTTAATTAGTACATCTAGGCGCCATTGCCAGACGCTGTGCTACGGAAGGTGCTGCGCAATATACATTGCGTCAACTTTGCGACTGGAAGTTGAATGTATTGGAGAATATTCGTTTATTTCCAAAGTTGCTACAATTCCACGTAATTAAGCTCTGTGCCTTGAAAAACTTACAAAGATTGTGCAGCGGGGTAGTGCTAATTTTTGCAGCGTTTTAACATTAATGTAGCTTTCAATATCTAAATATTATGACGTCTCATATGTTAAAGCGCCCTCTATCAACATGCTTAATTTTTGTGACATGTGGTATTTTTTAAAAACATGACCCCACTTTGACCTTTTAGTTTAAACTTAAAAAAAGCATATCTCCTTAACCACATCTAATAAAGTCATAATCTGTGTGCCGTTATGTAGCTTACAACACATGTGACATCTTATTCAACAAATTGACCCCACTGTTTTTTTTTTCTTTCCGGTCCAAGCAGGAAGCTTTAAACTTCATAAAATAATATTTCCTGAACCGTATGTCATAGTGTTAATCTTTGTGCCGTCTTGTAGCTTACAACACGCCTTACATTATATTTTATCTCAAGGGTCTACAGCCAATTTAAGAAAATGAATAACGTGTTTGTGTATGCAATCGTCGGTGAGTCCCACGCTTTCTAAAGATAGGTTTTATGACGTAATCATTTGTTACAGACATGTTTAAAATCCATGTTAAATTTAAATCTCCTGGACCACATCACATAAACTCCCATTGCCTGTGGAATATTCTGGCTCATACCCAAAGTGACAACTGATTAACCACCACGACCCCACGTGACCTCTCCTTACGGGTGTCTTTATATGTTACAGCTCCCTCTAGTGACAAGTTTATAAATATTATAAGAACGATAACTCCCGAACGGTATGACAATGTTTGAAAGGGTCAGAGTTATTAGGGTATAGGGTTAGGATTATGGTTAATGTTGTAGTCAGGGTTGGGATTAGAGTGAGTGCAAGAGTCAGGGTTACAGTCAGGGTTAGATTCAAAATCAACTTCACGATTAGGGTTCTAGGCACAGGTAACTTCAAATTAAGGTTTTGTGTTAGGTTGAAGGCTGTAGTCTACATCAAATTCAGGGTCACGTTCAGGGTCTGAATCATATAAGCGTAATTAAACAAAACCGGAAAAGCTTTGTGCTCGTCTGTTGGACAAACACGTAATATTTAATTATTATTATTAGACTTTGCTTGAAATCTTCAATAGTGTGTCCACATATTAATTATATGCATCTGAAAACCTTACTCCTTATAGCCCATGAATGTTACCGAACATGCGAGTGGCCACCGAAGCCAATGATTTGCCGCTATGAGTTTACCGTGGAGTGGTATTACAGCATGTCAACGGCTTGCTATGACTGTCCGTACAATCTAACGGACTGCAATCGACCACACTGCATACCAATTAATGGAGTACCTCGTGGAATTGTTACAATCAACAGACAATTTCCAGGACCGAGTATACAGGTATCAAAACTAAATCAAGACGAAAATATAGTAGTGTTTGTATGTAACGGGTAAAACGTTCTATAGCCCTCTCAAGCATTGAACCAATCATGAACAACTCCTACAAAGTTTTACCAAAACTTTCTGGTGCGCTGTGTTCAAATCCTGTCGGTAATTACAGAATGTTGATTTGAACTTGAGCCCGGTGGTTGATCGTGATTCTTTGTACTTATGACTTTACCCATTTCTCTATGTTAAAGCGATTTAACTGACCTATGAACCGTCCTTTGTTACACATTAAGTTGCGAGCATGATTTACAGTATTTAAACCTGTCTTGTTGAGATGGACAACAAGGGTTAGATCCAATATCGCAGGCTGGGGGATTGTGTAACTGTGAAAGAGAACTTCTGAAGCGGTGTGCCGAATTTCTACCGAAACCCGTCTCGCGAAGGGGGTGGATTCAAACCTCTACTGATAGAAGTCCAGTTCAAGTTCACACAGGACATGCCGAATACAATTTCAATTGGATTTATTTCTCTCACTCGAATTTTTGTAGCATAAAATAAAAACCCGCAGTGAACATAAGTAAGTCCTCTCCAAGCCAAGCAAGAACTCTCTCAGAAAAAGGTACAAAAACTATTCTCCAAAGGACACGGTGTTGTTTCTGTGTTCTCTGTAGTATGAGTAAGTAACTGTCCTCCAACCAAGCCGCGTTTAATCGATACTACCGTAAGTTATACTGGACTACTACGGTATGACAAAGAGTCGACTCCCAGTGTCATGAATGTGAACATACATACAAATTACGAATAACTGGGTTTGCCATAAACATAAAACGTATTGATTCTTGGTGCAAATACAAATGGAAGACAGTCACGTACGCCACCTAACTTATCTTACATGAAATGGGTCAGAGGTCAAAATTACTAGACGCATTACAAACAGTAAATAAATCTTATACCAGGCTTATGGCGTGTAGCTCATAAATACATCAGACAAAACCCCAACTCATTACACTTCCAAGAACGATTATTATAGGGGTTAGCCTAGCTCCATTGGCAAAGCTTTGTCAGTTTTCGAGATTTTCTTTTTTAGAAATCAGACAACAAACGATTAAACATAACCTTCCAGGTTGGAGGTTGTTATTGCGTTTAAAAAAAGCCTTCAGAGCGCCACGGCAGCCCAGGACTGTGGAGCTGAGAAAGATAGAACGTTATTGGCCCAAAGACCAGGACACTATTAATGTAAAGTGCATTGAAACGTTATTGTAAAAAGTGATAGATAAGAACTGGCTATTATATGGGTTCGGGCTAACGGCCGAACACCTTCTGTAATTGTTCTGGTGTGTAGGTGTTCGGGCAAACACGGCCAAACACCTTCTGTACTTCTTAGGTGTTCGGAGTAATGCTCGGAACACCACTCGTTTTTTTTTTTGTTTTTTTTTTTACTCCTCCTCTCCCACGATTTCCGCCGTCATAAACACACTTCATAACCTCACATAACGTTCAAACTAGACACATAGTTAAGTCTTTACCTGTTTATAAAACCGTTGTATAGTGATGTCATTATGACGTAGTCAGGTGTCGAATTACGTTTAATATTAAAGTTTATTGTTAAAAAATACTCCTGAACTACACGATGATTTTTACAATCTATTTATCATCGGAAAGATCTTTAAAAACCGAACAAACACCTGAATGACGTAAACCCAATTTGGCCTTGTCTTCCTCTTCAAACCGGAAGTTGAACTGAAAAAGTGTTGAAAAGTCGTAATTTCACCACTGTAGTCAACATGCAAAATGAAAGAGAATTTGGACATGGTTTTAGTGTACGAAATGTAATGTTGCTTATGGGCTTTTCAAATATAACAGTAATGACGTCATCAAATTTGATCGTATACGGCGACAAGTTCAAAATTGTAACATTTTTCTAACAAAACAGTTCTTGAAAAAAAAAAAAAAAAAAAACGAAACAAATTATGTTTGTGAAATTGGGAAAAAACAATAATCGATCATGTCAAACAAAAGTTAAGGTAAAAAAAGGTGCCGTTTTTCGCGCGATCGAAAAAGAACATGTAACGGCGTAACAACTCTACTTGTTGTGTGATTACAGGTTTGTGAATTTGACACTATCGTGGTCAAAATAAAGAATGAATTGATAAGTGAAGAAACTGTTTCCATCCACTGGCACGGCATTCATCAACGAGGAACACCATACATGGATGGTGTGCCGTTAGTCACCCAGTGTCCCATCCTTTATAGATCAAGCTTCACGTACATTTTCCAAGCTGAAACAGTCGGAACCCATTTCTGGCACGCACACGGGATGAAAAGGTCCAATGGCGCTGTTGGATCTCTAGTCATTCGACAAGCTGCTCCTAACGAAATCCACAGTCAGCTGTATGATTACGATTTGCACGATCATGTCATAATAATGCAAGATTGGGTCAATCAGCTAATGGTCGAAAGAACGTCCATGATTTTCCATTCTGACATAAACCTTGATCCAGATTCTTTGTTGATCAACGGGAAGGGCAGGTACAGCGAGTTCATCGATGAGTCTTCAAACCAGAGTATCTACACACCCCGAGAAGTGTTCTATGTTACGAAAGGCAAGAAATACAGATTTCGTACAATTAGCAATAACTTGATGGACTGCTTGGTGGAGGTGTCAATTGACCATCACAATCTAACAATCATTGCCAGTGATGGGGCTCCCCTTCAACCAGTTCAAGCAGGAGCTTACGGTATGGGAAGCGGAGAGCGATTTGACTTTATCTTAGACGCCAGTGCTGACATCGGGAAGTACTGGATGCGGATTAAGGGACGTGACTGTGATGGATTTGAGGAGATGGCTCTTGTCGTCTATGAGGGTGCGTCAGACCAACCAGACCCTCCGGAAACAGAACAGCCTTATCCATCAAGAGTTCTCGTGAATCCTTACAACATGGACAGCTCTGAGAATGTCAAGAATATCATCGACCTTAACTCAGCCGGTAAGTATTATAAAGGGAATACAAGAGTGGTGACGAGGTCTTAGTCGGCCGTTTAAAACCGTCAGTGTCACGGCCTGTGTGTTATAAAGGCCCGAGCCAAAGGCCGCCACACTGTAATGTTTTAAACGGCCGATTAAAACCGAGTCACTACTCTTTTGTTCCCATTCATAAATGCCGTTTTATTGTTAAGAAATAAAAAATCAGAGAACGACACAACAAACCTTGCTCGCTTTGCACTGATTGTTGCTGTCGTTACGTTCAGGAGCCCAGCTTTGCACTATGGGTCTGTTTCGCGCCTTTTTACATTTTCTAAAGCAGGAAACCAGACTAAAATAGCCGTTCTTAAGCACCTCCAGCCGTGTCTTTATCAGCCGTTTCATACCAGGTGAACACGGTCATGTGACCATCTTTCAACCAATGGGAATGCCTATTAAATTGTCTTGGGTATTTATGATTGTCAGCCTTTCCTGAACTATAGAAGTGTCATCCTTAAAACGTGTATTTTTAAATAAGGTTGAATAATAATACATCTTAAATTTAAGCTCAAAGGAGGACAAACGATGACGGACCGGTAAACCTATATCTAATCTGCTAGGGGACTGTTTTTGGCAGGTGTGGTAGTGGGAGTTTAGCTAATACAATAAGAAGATTTTCAATAATTATTCGAAATTCAAATTGTTATTAATTCACTTGGCGTAGCTAAACATTTTCAGTTAGGGCTGGGGAATGGGATGCGGCTGGGTGTAAGACGGGGGAGGGTTTAAGACGGGAGAATTGTATAACTTACAAAGAGAACCCATTTACAAGGAGTGCAAGACATAGGTTTACAACTTATTTCGCTAGATGTGTTTAACTTAGTTGATACAATGAACCATAACTTTTGTTGCACTTTCTAAACAGTCTTATATAGTTAACACGTTTCGCACAAAAATGTTTCACTTTCGAAAACCAATACAAATCTTTAGTTGATTTGTTTTCTTCTTTGATTTTGTTTCACATTTTTGGTTTTAAAAGAATTCATTCTTCCACCACTTGTCTTTTCTTGTAAAGTGAAAGACACCGAGCAAGTTCCAGAGGCAGATATCGTTCATTACATCGCGCTTGATTTTGAACTTGTTAACAATAACAACTTCAACCATCCGGTGTATAACCCAGCCTTTGGGATCAAAGGTGATCCGTCAACCTTTAGAGGAGTGCCGTCACCGCAGATAAACCATGTATCATTCAAATCTCCAGTATCACCACTTCTCACGCAGTATCACGAATTGTCGGAGTTTGAAATGTGCAGCTTCGAAAGTACGTTGGCGGTTCAGGAGCACTGTATGAATGAACACTGTGAATGTACCCACGTTCTTCATGTCGAGCTCGGGAAGGTAGGGTGGCTTTACATGTGTCAACACATCATACAATATTTACGTCTTGCCGCGAAAATTGTTGAGGCGTGAAATTATGCAGTCACACCTCAACATTTCAGTACATTTGGGTAACTTACGAAAGTATTTTTTTTTTTTTTTTTTTTAGCGCGAAATAAATGTGATTGTTTATATGAAGATTGACGTCAGTATTTGCGACGTTTAAAATCACGAAACATGAAATATCTATACGGGATTAGTAAGGTTATGATTTATCTAGAAAATTAGAATTAGAGAAGTAGAGTTGACATAAAAATGATAACGACGAATTGTAGGTTTCATGACTCAGGGCGAAGTGCAAGTTCAATCTCATTTTTGACATCGCATACATTGAACCACATAGCCTGATCTGTTGTTCCCACCCACCTCCCCACCCTTTATTTTATCCTATTCTGTGGTTTTTAACGACATTCAGATGGATGTCATAATTACAATTCTCTTTTGTAGGTTGTTGAGTTAGTACTTATTGACGAGGGTACTTTTGAAAACAATCATCCAATGCACATTCACGGCTATAGATTCCAAGTAGTGGCTCAAGATAAGCTAGGAGAAGAAACAACAGTTGATGAGGTTAAGCGCCTAGATAAAGCAGGTATCCGCATAATTACAGGCCTTTGATTTTAAGACATTAACAAAAGCAACAACAAAAACAACGACGACGACAACGACAACGACAATATGAAGATTGACGTCAGTATTTTTAAGACATTAAAGTCGTGATCTTTAAGACATTAACAAAAGCAACAACACGGCGACGGCGACAGCGACAACGACAACGACAATGACAACAACAACAACAACAACAACAACAGCGTAAAGAGTACACCTTAGGTTAGAAAAGAAATATCACTATGCTTTACATGAATGGCTAAATTAAAACAATTAGTTTGTAGTTTTCGTTCAATCTCTGGAAATTGATATTAACTCCCAAAATTTGTGTCCGGTTAATTCAGTTTCGGTTCTTTTCCAGGCAATATCACCCGCCGCACTCAGAATGTGCCATACAAGGACACCGTAGCCCCCCCAGATGGCGGTTACATCGTTGTACGTTTCGTTGCAGATAACCCGGGGTGGTGGCTGTTTCATTGCCATATATCTTTTCACTTCACGGTACATAAATTTAATTAAGTAAATACTCGCTATCACCTATACTGACGCTTTCAAAGGTGTCAACTTCAATCCTAGATCCAGTGCCTTCAAATTTGTGGACACGTTCAAGAGAAATTAAACTTACTTTGTTTTAACAGAATAGCCCATTATGTCTGAGGAAAGAAGACAATTGTGTTCATCAACCCTCCTCCTGTTTTATCGAATAGCTCACACTCATCTCAATTTAAGTTTTAGATTAAGTATTGTATTAAGTATCGCGTGGATCAGGGAAATTCTCCCGACAAAGAGGAGACATTGTAGTTTGTTAACTCCACTTAAAACGTTAACTACACTTCTGACGGTTTTGTTTGTTTGTTTTGATTACCTTTTATTAAACTTTGCATGACAAATATGTTGAGAAAGTAGTCCACACTTCCTCAGAACTGTCAATAGTCCATTTACATATGACGTCACAGGCGCAACCAGTGGCTTCAATGAGGTCAAAGGAAGACCTATCATTGGCTGAGTGTTGTTTGTGACCATATACAAGAAGGTCTGTAATTCGTGTACTTAAAAGAACTGAAATAGTTTTGGTGTTTTTGCGGTTTTTAATTTTCAGGCTGGCATGTCAATGGTTATTCACGTTGGTTCAGACAAAGACATACCACCAGTTCCACGTAATTTTCCTCGATGTGGCGGTGATTGGAACCAACAGGAAATGGAGTTCAATGCGCATAATACACCAGTCACCACTCCGAATTCTGGTAGTTACCATGGGAGCTACTTGACCATATCCCTCGCAACGGCAGGCTATGCTGTCTCTACCGTCATCATGATGTTCATTTAATTGTACTCCAATTTGCCCCACCTCCTTCTTGGCAATATGTATCCAGCCATTCATATGAGTATACTGTTTTCGTTATTGAATAATAATTTGGTTTGGTTGGATTTTCATGATGTAATCATTTGTTGGGCTAAAAGTTGTTTAATAATCAAGTATAGTAGATGGTGATATTGCTTGGTAAAAATTGAGGTTGAATAAGACAGCTTTTTTTAGCGCGTGCTTATTTAGCTGTTCCGACAAGAGTCGGATTTTCATGGTGTATGACAGACTCAAATCTTATAACAAATTGAAGCTTATTACATGAAGTTATCATTCGATGTTAATTTTGTTACAATTCTTAATTAATTAGCCGAGTTATAATGACATGAATATTTAATTAGACAATCTTTTAAACACCATATCTCAAGAGGTATACGTCCGATCGTCAATTTTTTTTCAGTTCTAAACCTACTTTATAATGTAGATGTGCACTGTAGCATATTTGTGTATGTCACGTCATCATGACGTCATTTATAACAGATTTAATATTTGTGTACAAAACACATGAAACAATTTTCTAAATTTTATTCCTAACGGACTTCCGGGCCCACGTTATTGTAACGAAGATTTCTCGTCGTTGACAAGTTCGAGATGGTTCTAGACTACGGAAAATAATGTTTCTAAATTCCAACCGGTCTTCCGGGCCAACGTATTTGTATAGGATTTTCTGGTTCAGAAGATTGAGATCGCACACGGTTAACACTCCGCCGTGCTGCGTCAGCAGACGACCGTGCAAATACTCCACCAGAGATTTAAAGCTTCTGAACGGGCCAAGCTTTTGTAGAGATCTGGTACAGAGCTACGACATTAACGGACGTCAGCTGTTGATGTGATTTCGCCGTTGGCCAGAAATAATTATTATATACCAAATAGTACAACTTCAGACGTTTGCAGCAACTTTTTTGCAGTTCACTATTATACTTTCTGTCAACGCCGTATTGTATTTGTCCACGATTTTTGTTCATGCCTAATCTTAAAATTGGTAAGTATGACAAACTAAAATCCTCTATAAAATTCAAGCTAAGAACATGAAGTTATCACTAAATGTCAGTTTGCAAACATAAATACTTTAACCAAGAGTTATCCCAGACCATAACAATTCATCAAAGCACAACGTAATTTCACTTTAATTAACCGTTAATTGTTCAATCTGAGCACCATTGGTAGATCTGGAACGCTGTGTGGATTGCACCGCTTTTCGCCGCTCAGAGTTGATAGCAAAGTTGTACACAAGTGCGCACTCGCCTGTTTTTCACACGTAAATCCAATGAGGATTTTGGGTGTTGCGAACCTGTCCAGGTTTTTCTTGGGAAAACTGCAAATACGAATGCGGCGGGGTAGCGCTATCTCTTAGCGTTTAAAACTTCATATGGTGTTCTCAGATGTTAGTTTGGCTTTTATTGTGACTGCTCATATGCTATAGCGCCCTCTATCGGTAGATGTTTTTCTACATGAAACTTGCTGAATCTTTGAAATTTTAGGGTTTTTGTTCAAAGGCATCGCATAGAAATAAAACTTATACCGTCTTGTAAATAACAAAAAATCATAGTAAGGCAAACATGTTTTCGTCATCGTGACGTCACCAGGTATCAAGTTACATTAATTCAAAGTTTAATAGTGAAAAAATCATATCTCCCGAAGTACATATCGTAGAATCATAATCTTTGTGCCATTTTAAAGCTTACAGCACGGGTGACATTTTACTTAGACATATGACCCCAATTTGACCTTTCTTTCCGGTCCAAACAGGATGTTCAAAAGTTTAAAACGTCATATCTCCTGAACTAAATTCCATAAGTCGTAATCTTTGTGTTATATAGCTTACATAATATGTCACATTTTATTTACAGGCGTGACCCCACTTTGACCTTTACTTCCGGTCCAAACAGGAAGTTCAAAATGTCACATCTTATGTGCAAAATGTCGTAGAGTCATAATCTTTGTTCCATTTGTAGCTTACATCATATGTGACATTTGGTTATTAGCATGACCCCACTTTGACCTTTACTTCCGGCCCAAACAGGAAGCTCTAAATTTAAAAATGCATATATCCTGTGCCAAATGTCCTAGAGTCATAATCTTTGAACCATTTGTAGCTTACATCACATGTGACATTTTGCTATTAAGCATGACCACACTATGACCTTTACTTCCGTTTGAAACAGGATACTCATAATTAAAGTCTGACGAACGATCTGCATACTTGCAATGAAGGTTGCATTCAGAAACTGTAACATAGCCATAATCAAGTGACAAGGTACAAGATACAAAGACGAAACAATCGGAACAGCTTTGATTTTGTCCTAGAGACAAAATCTTAATGTCTAGTTTTTAAATGTATTTGTTTTATAATATTGTGAATGAGTCTAAATGAGTTGATTATAAAATACACAGGCTGGTATCTTCGACATATTTAGAAAATACCAGATTAACTGACTATATTAAGCAATGTGTTGAACGTGTTTTATGCGGAACAACAAGTACGACACGAAACAGATCCGACAAGAGATTGTGGAACTTTCTGTTCTAACAATTTTGCCCAACCGATCATTTGTTCAAATCAGTGTGCCCGATATACTGTTGAATCTGACGCGATCTATCCGACAAACCATTCATTTATTTTATAGTGCGTCTTACAAAGGTATGGTCTTGCCCCATGTTTGAGACAAATCTTGTCGTACATAATGGATAATGTCGAACATAATGGAAAATGTGGGACGTGATGGTGACTAATCTAATGTTGTTGGTAGTGAGGGTTTCCGTTAAGTAGCAACAATCTTTATTATTATTCTTATTCTTATTCTTATTCTTATTATTATATCAAACGTCCCTCACAGGAATAACTAAAGGTATAATTGCGAATAAAGAATGTTCAAACATCAGGTAAGTCTTAGTCTCTCTCTGTTTACTTTATATGTACCAATATATACTTTAAAACCCAAGAGAACCTGAACCCTGATCAGGTTCGCCCAAACGGTGAACTAAAATTCACAGGGTTTTTAATGTGACGTGTCTCTTTCTGATTATTTAATTGTCGCTGTCTAATGATGGCAGTGTTTATTATTCTAAAGGCCATCCAAATTATCCACTAGCGGGATGCCGCGCTTCGAATCTGTCCTATCACACGGGTAACCCAGCCAGTCGACAAAGGGTCGTTCCCAAGTCCTATAAAAAGTATTCCGTATACACCTGCGGGTCATAGGTCGGAGGCCAAAAGCACACCTAAGAATTAAACATGTATCACAAATCTAATTGGGGCGGGGGCGGAAGAGGTATTGCACAATAATTTGCAATGTCGTTTGGGGTACACTTTTTTTTTTCTTTTTTCTTTTTTTCTTTTTTTACAGAGGCAGTGACTTCTTTTCAAGATACTAAACCATTTATACCGGTGAAATAAATGTTCTCTTTACATCAGCACTGAAAACATAACAGTATAGGTTTCATGGGTCATTTTAATTATTAAGCATGGCTAGTTTTATGTAAAATGCGTAAAATATTAGCCGACTATTTCAAAGTTGGCGGCGTTACCCTTCAGCAGCAGCCCCCCCCCCCCCCCCGTGAATCAGCAGGTCGGTCTGAGCACAATGTGTTTTGACTATGAGTGCATTGTTATTTCGCAGTTAGCTTTGTTGCCGGTCAGAGGTCAGCCTTTGGTAATTACCTTTTCATTTGCTGGCACGGCCCACCATAGTTACACGATGCACAAAAAAGATCATGTGTGGGGGCAACAGAGCTAGTTTTACCGGACATAAAATGCACTAAATAATTATCGACTTACGTTGTCACCACTATTTTAGCCGTTAAGATATCCGGACAATATTTTGCAGTGAACTAAAATAAAAAAGATCTCACCGAGAGAATGAAAAAATCGTGGGGGTATAAACTAAGACCGGGGAAAGAAGCCGATCAATCAAAGGGTCGCGGATGAGAGGACAAAGAGAAAGAAGAGGACCAAATTAGGAAGTCTGTCTGAAACAGACGAGAGAGTGTTTCAAAATATGTGTACATTTTTACATTTTGCATGTCCACTGATGTAATAAAACGTTAAAGAAACAATTGTTTTAATTATAAGCCTAACTTGTATTAATTCTTTGACTCCGAAATTCCTGCACGCGATATGGACAGAATTTATTTTGCTTGTCATGTGATACTTTACAAAATCGAGGCCATAAATGGCTTTGCTGTCCATTTGAGTTGTGAGCGTGCAGCAATAAATGAAATTAACGGAGAAAAAAAAGTTAAGTACAATTCTTTTTTGTTTTTGTTACTTGTACATTGCTGTGCAATTGTTTTGTTCCCCTCCAATATGGCACATGGATTGTCCTGAGGGGACATCGTAGAGTTTGATATTGATAATAGAATAAAAAATCAAAACTCATAAGGATGCAGTTGTCCTCAATACTAAGCGCTTACAAATAAAATATGAAAACTGCTACCAGCCACGCGCAGCTGCAACCGTAATTACGTATATAGTGGGGTTTTACACTTGGACTCGGAGGGAAGAACAATAAACACCTTTTAAATGTTGTTCGCCACAGTTCTCTATTAAAACCCTGGCGTCTGCCGAAAGGTGCAAAAATGTTCCATTTGTTACCAAATATGGTCATAATTTTTTCCAATGGGCCAATAAAGCAAAGATTCCATGTAGTCCTCACCCCTGGTATACCCCACAAGCCTGTCGACTCCTATTGGCCAGACCCTAACCACTGCAGAGTAAGGAGTGTTGAAACACAGCAGCCACCTGTCTCGGTGCAGAAATTGAATACCCTTGTGCTAAGGATCCTTGGCACAAGGGTATGCAATTTGTGAAAACAGCTTGTGCGGCACGTGGATCGTAAATAACACAAGTCTAAGTCTTGGCTGGCACTCCAATTCACCCCACAGTGATTTATAATAGCTTTGGGCTTGCAGGGTGGGTTATTGACCTTAAAGACCCGGTGGTGAAAAATGTTCATCGTGGGTCCGGCAAAGTAAAAAAGAAAAAATTGTGGCTGCTCTGAGGGTTTTAACCTGTTTTCGCCAGATACCGATATTTTTCTTGCAAGCTGGCATTATCCAAATCTTACATAAACCTTCAAAATTATGAACTTTAAACACTATAACAAATGGACGCCCAGGTCCGAAAAAGTGTTATCAGAATTGGACTCTCGGGTCCAAAGGACTCCCAGGTCCAAGGACTCCCAGGTCCAATGACTCCCAGGTCCAAGTTTTTTATATTCAATTGACTCCCAGGTCCAAGGACTCACAAGTCCAAGTTTTTATCTTTAATTGACTGCCAGGTCCAAGGACTCCCAGGTCCAAGGACTCCAATGTCCATGTTTTATCTTCAATTGACTCCCAGGTCCATCTTTTTAAATCAATGGACTCCCAGGTCCAATTTTTTTTTAATTCAATGAACTCCCAGGTCCCAAACCACCAAACTTTGCTGCCTTCAATTTGATTGGTTTCCCAGCGGCCAATCAGAAGAATACGCAAGTTATGAATATTCATGATTCTTGTGACCTTTTTGGTATGAACGGGTTGCAACCCATGCGACCGATGCTCTCGCCGCTGCCGGCCCACCACACGGCTCGCTGTGCGCGTACATACAATGGACGTGGTGTATGTACATTTACAGAGTGCGCGATCCCAGAGATAAACTACCACCGGCTCTCTGCTGCAAACATACCGTGCGGGTTGATAGGACAAGGAGCAGGCCGCTGCTGGTCAATTGACGATCACACGGACCAGCGTCCGGACGGTTTTGACCACTTCCTGCAAGATGGAGACTCGCGGCAGCAGAAAATGAACCAGAGGACGACCGATATTGTACATGTACAGTCAGTACATACGTGTACAGTGTGTGGGGTGTAATTCTCATTACACCGTGTACAATGTGCACCACACATACAACCGGTCGATCGTCGTTCCGAACTATGTTGCTTGAATACAAGCATGAATATTCATATCCTGTGCTTCTGCAATATGCAAATGACGTACGTCATAGCTCTGAGGATTAAAAGGCTGGCCCAGCCTTTTATTCATTTACGTTTTTAATTAACTGCAACTAATCCTTGACGGATTTTTTTGTTCAAAGTATCAAATGAAAGCTCTTATCTTTTGATACCCCGCAATGTTAGCAATTAGAAAGATAAATATATTTTTGACCCCTAATCGGCCTGAAATCGGGCAATGCATCTTTAAACTGGCCCCGATCCAACTCTGATCTCACTAGAACTCGACTACATGTTGCTTAAAGGGAATGTTTGAGACCGTTAACAATACATACAAATTATATATGTTGAGGTCAACCGGAGTTGTGCTATGGAAATACAGCACAAGAACCCCAATAGGTACATAAAGGGGGAGTGGTTGACCCCTCACAAATGACAAATATGTTTCATTATAAACCAAAGACAATTAAACAACAATAATCAAAAATACTTCTAAAGGTTATTGTGTGTATATTTTGGGTTGGTTTGCTTGACATTCGGAAAAACGCCCTGTTAACCAAGGCGGATGTAGGTGTGGAGGTGAGATTTTAACCAGCTTGCATGAAAAACTGTGACAGAGTGACACATGTGCTCCATCCAGTACTTTTTACTCTTTGTGTCAGACTGTTGGACATCAAGGGACGTATTAGTAAACAGGAGCACAATGTAAACTACCTCTTGGGCTCATCATTAATTATGGCAGAAGAATGAACATTGCACGACATGCATTCAATATTATTACTACCTTGTGGGATACGTCATTTCCGGATTGATGAATAATCGTGTAAGTATTCAACCATACAGCGTTCAGCCCATCTACAGACTGCCCCAATTAAACATTTTTCATGTATACCACTAAATGAAATCACCCAAGCTTGGCCAAAGCAAATTGGACCAAGGGTTTGTGATGGTCGAGGGCGAAGTGTTGATGTATGGTGCACACTAAGAAGCATTTTAAGTCATTGTATACCGTATGTTTGATATCTTATTCCAAATCAACTAGGAGGATTAAAGACAGTCACAGTATGAGGCATTTTGTAAAACAGGTATGCACACCTTCTTGAATCAATAAAGATGCAAAAATATTGCTCTTTCCATAAACGAAACCGGACCCTTTCCACGGTGATAGTATTTTAATTTAAGTTTTAAACAAAACTAGTGGTCACTTTTCTGTTTCACTAATGCCATACCAGGTAAATTTGACTTGGATTTCGTGCAGACATGTTCACATTAAGCAACCGATGCATTACAATACATTTAAAGGGGTCAGTGAGTTTTGGAAGAACAAATTAATTTCAATCGAAACATCACGTAAACAACATGTGTACATTGTATACGTGACTCCAGTATACTTAATATGTGTGTGTGTGTGTGTTGTATTTTGTTGTCATTTTTTTAGCATTTGACAAAGACTCGGCTAGGGTCGAACGTGAGGGCAATTATATGTGTGCATTTATACCACAGTCATGTCTTCTTGGTCGGTTAGCAGTTTGCAAAAGCTAGTTCTATTTTCTCATTCTTCTTATTTTTTTTTGCAAACACTGATGTCAGTCAAGCATTGTTTACTTACCACAGTTCTGTGGAAAATCACCAACAGGCACACTAGTCGGGTAAATTATATATATTTTTAGAAAATGTTCTAAAAAGTAGATATGAAATGGATTACTAGGAATTTAGATACTGAACAAAGTTATAGTCTAAAGTGGCCATAGTTTTCATTACAATTATGGGGAAAAACATAAACAATGATGTGTAATTTCCCTAACATTTTCAAGATACAGCAAAACAAAACAGAAATCTAGGTTAAACAAAAAACAAAAACAAAACAAAACAAAACAAACAAACAGAAAAAAATTCAAGAAACAAAGATATTGCGCAGAAATACATATCTGTTATGGCATGCCAATTACGGACATGACTGATAAAAGATATTGCCATAGCAAGATGGAAAGTGTCTCTAGTTTGTCTGGATTGTAATTCGATTACAAGTCATGACCAACTCGATTATTAGAAATACACAAAAATACATATCTGTATGGCATGCCAATTACTGGTGTAACTGATACAATATTAAGCAAAACCAAGAGCGAAAGTGTCATCAGTTTGTATGGGTTGTAATTCGATCACATGACCAACTCAATTATGAGAAACATTGCACAAAAATAAATACCTCTGGCTATGCCAATTACGGAGTAATTGATAAAAGATATTGCCATAGCAAGAGGGAAAGTATCTATAGTTTGTTTGGATTATAATTCGATTACAAGTCATGACCAACTCAATTATTAGAAATACAAAAAAATACATATCTCTCTAGCATGCCAATTACTGATGTAACTCATACAATATAAAGCAAAACCGAGAACTAAAGTGCCATCAGATTGTAATTCGATTACATGATCAACTCAATGATGATGATTCTGGAGTTCATTGGCAGTGTTGGAGGTCTCGAGGCTGATTTTTGACGGTCTTGGTCTCAGCCTCAGCCTCGCTAGGTAATGACACAGTCTTGGTCTTGGTGTCGGCACCTTCTGAACTCGACGAAGAAGCTGAAGCTAGTTCGAGGTCGCCATTTACCTTTCGCCAAAATGTTATCTTGATAAAGTACAATTAGTAAAGCTGACTTGAGGTTTCGCTCACCGAAATTGGGCATGCTTTACGAGGGCAAATGACACGACTAACGTGCGCAACCGGATCTGACCCCAGAGATTACAGGTTTGAAATAGACTGGTTTCCTGAACCTTTCAATTCAATGGGAGACTTTTGAGACGTTTAATAGCGGGCGCCCCAGTAACCGGTCCTTTTCTATTATGAGAGCAATAGAAAAGGACCGGTTACTGGGGCGCCCACTAACGTCTCAAAAGTCTCCCATTTGATACTAATTGTCACCTCGGGGATAAACCATTACCAAAAGTGATGGTCTGGAAATGACGTCAGACAACTCGGCGGTTGACCAACTCGGATCAAGACAACTCGACGGCTGAGACAACTCGATGGTTGAGACAACTCGACAGTTGAGACAACTCAACGGTTGGGACAACTCGATGGACAAGTTCTGTCTTAAGACAACTCGACGGTTAAGCCAGCAGACGGAGAACGGAGGGAGGTATCTGTGTCTTTGCCGTTGACTTGTCAAGTCTGGACAGTCGAGTTGGCGATCCATCGAGTTTTCTCAACCGTCAAATTGTTCCATTCGTCGAGTTATCAAGTCTATTAGTGCATGCGCACACTAAGTACTGTGTCGATCAAACACAACCGCCACAGTCAGTAAGTAAAATTATAACACACCTCTCCCTGGTTCTTTATCCTGATTGGCTGAAACACGGTCGCGTGGGGTGAACTAATATAGCCTAATGCATGAAATCTGCACCACACGCACCGCACACGCTTCATAGTGGGGAAATAGTTCGCAAAGCGGGAAATAGTTTCAAAACCCAAACACTACTGACTGGTAAAGTGCACCCTCAAGAGAACAACGGCTTCTGTGGATCGAGAAGAATCTCCGGCCAAAAAACCGCGATTTACTCTTCTAACCGACATTTTGGACTGAGGTGTGTTAAAAAACTCATAATGGACTGGCATTATTCGGGCAATAGTGCACGTCTATGCACCCCTCGGGCCTGTGAGTGACCAGGAGAGTGTCCTATTTCCATCGGCCTTCGGCCTCGGGAAATAGGACCCTCTCCTGGTCACTCACAGGCCCTTGGGTTGCATAGACGTGCACTATTTCCCTCATTGCCAGTCCATGTGTATGTTCGCGAGGATGTTTACCTGTTGGCTATGGCCAACACAAATGATTGACCCATATAATAATATAAGAGCATCTACCTCCATTAACTACTGTATATTGTCAATAAACAGGCACACATATGAGATGGAAGGAAACAACGTTGTCCAATACAGGTAGTATTTATTTTCTGAATCCATGGTTTCCCATTTTGGAGTATTTTGTATGTTGCATTTCATTGTGTCTGTTGTGGAGAACAGGTGTGTTTGGTGGAACAAAAAGTAAATTGTTGGTGTTCTCTGAAGAATTGTGTATAATTGAATGTTATTGTGTTGGAACGATTTAATGTAATATGAATAATGCGTCAATCAATTTGGGGAAACACTAACCTCACATAGATATGAGGTTTCCCAAGTGTAAAGTTTCTCGGTAGAACACGTTTTTCGAGTTTTCACGAAGTGACGTAATCTGTGTGTAATAGTATAGGGAATAGTGTCGCTTCGTGGAACACACACAACGCGCGCTCTGTGTGGTGTTCTCCATTCAGTCACTTCGTGAAAACTAAAAAATACAATATACAAACCACGATGTGTCACATGCAGTAACACATGGACAAGTCTACAACATGTCACTTTGTGAAAACGAAAAATTCCAGTTTCAACCAATTTTAGCTTAGTAACACTACTGTAACTAAGCACCCAAGATGTTTCAAGACTTGTTACTTGGCAGAAAGAAATATATCAGTGAATACCTTAAAAATGTTAACATCACTAAAACCTGTTAAAAACTATTTTTTTAGCATTATGTCACTTCGTGAAAACTGCAACGATATTATCCCCTTTAGAATGATCACCGGTCCGACAGAATGCCGTACGGAAATTTTCAGCCAGATCTGTGCGGGCACCTCAGAGTTTTTGTGTATTAAACAGACACGCTACTCACATTAGTATATAGATAAAACCCGTTTTCAAATATCACCTTTGTGTAAAGTTGTGTTGTGTTGTTTTTACATGTATGTCTGTGCAGACTTATAACTTGTCTTGACCTCGGCCTTGACCTTGGTTTCTGTGACCTTGGCATAGGCCTCGGACTCGAATGATGTGACTCGGACTTGGCCTTGACCTCGGAGGTCGTGGACTCGACTACAACATTGCTTGGCACGTGCTTAAATCTAAATGTCTTGATAAGAATATTGCTTTGACAGATTGCCTTTTTATACCGGATAACGATTATGCCAATACTCATTAGCGACTGATCCTGTCATTATTTTAAAATTCCGGCCTTACACGTTTTTGTACATTAAGTAATCGTGGTTCAGCACTCACGTTCAACTTGGTTGAGGATCGAATGCCTTTGAAATCCAGTACCATACACGCATTATCCTGCAAGCTGATATCACTTTAACATAGTGATAATGCATTGTTAGTCAATCATTTGTTAGTCAATCATTAGTAACAGCTGACTTCGGAGACGGTTCTGTACGTGATTGGATGAGACTGTCGTTGATAGTACTTCATTGCTTGTGATTGGATAGAATACTGAGTACCGAGTAAGTGGTAATCCTTAATATACACACACAATCATGTACATTGAACAAAATTTGTGTTTTGCTTTTACCCACGCGTCACAACACCATATAAAAGTAATCTTCCGATTGGCCAATAAAGATACAATTCGGTGACAGACCCGTAGAAAGTCAACTAATCTTTACTACTTATCATTCACATCAGTACATCAGTTTGTCTCGTATATTGACACCATTTGATCGTAAGACAAAATACGTGTACTCACAAAATACCCCGTCAAACTCGTCTCTGAGTTGCACAGATAGCACATCGAGATAACGTCCGAAGGCTGTACAATTCGTTGACTCATTTTTAGAGATTGGAAGTCATCGGCCAACATGTCGGCAACGTTTCTGTTTGTGATCAACACAGTAGCTGGTGTGACTGGTGTTATTGGTAACGGTCTGGTTAGTCTCGTTATCATCTTTGAGAAATCTATGCACACCAATACCAATGCTTTGATCCTTCATCAAGCTTTTATTGACCTAATGGCTTCAGTCTTCATTCTTCTTCATGCATACATCCCTCAAGTCAGCCCAATCCCTCGTAACGCTGCTGGTGCGTTTGTTTGCCTATTTTGGAACTCGCGGTATTTCTCTTTCACATTCTTCATATTATCTACATATAGCCTCTTGGGTATAACATTTTGAGAGGTTTCTGGCCATCGTGTATCCATATCGATATGAGCGACTGTTCCGTGATAAGAAAGCCGTCGGGTTGACCATCGCTTGTGTATGGGGAATCGTGGTGATGCTAAGGTGTTACGCATTCCTCTTGTGCATGATCGGTGGATGAAGAGTTTACTTGCGTAATGAAAGCGACTGGTGGCGGGCTGGGAGTAGCTATCTTCATAGTGCAATACGTCCTTCCTCTCATCCTCATGTCCGTTCATCAGGATTGCAGTGGAGTTATCAAGAATTGCCAGGCGAGTAGTACCATCAGTTTCCATTCCAAACCGACAAAACCGAAATGCAGGAGACAACTCAATGCATCGAGCAAAGCGTAACACATTCAAAGCTTTACTCATGGTATTTGTGACTTTTGTGATTTGTTGGTCATTCAATATATATATATATATATATAAGCGTTTGTCAGTCAAAATTCAAACGAATATCAAAGTTCTAGAGGCAGATTAGCTAGCCAGCCTATCGTGGCGTCATCTGGGCACCGGAGGGCAGATAGATCGCCTGGTGACTTGAACAATGTACAGTCTGTTACAACGTGCTGCACCGTCTGAGTGGGGTGACCACAGGCACATGCGGCGGACTCTTGGAGGCCCCATCGTTGAAGAGTTTCGCTGATCCGAGCGGTGCCAGAGCGTAGACGGTTCAGGCGTACCCATTGCTTTCGAGGGAGGTCGCCGCCGGGTGGCAGTGATGGACTGGGCGGCGGACACGCAGTTCGGACGAAAGGTGGGCCGTCTTCGACGCGGTCCTTCCACGTCTTGTCAGGGTCGAACTCCTCAGTTAGGAGACGAGCTGCCTGTCGAGAGAACGGACTTCGTGTCTTCAGTAGCTGGGCGTTGGTGTTCGTGATAGCAGATGCGACTCGATGGTGGAGAAGGTGGTGTTGGTTCTCCATGGCAGCAGTCGTGAGGCTCAGCACCCGCAAGTCACGACGGATATCGGGAGGTGTGATGCCAGCCAGGATGGGTAGAAATGTTGTTTCCGTCGGTCGCATGCAGCCAGTTATGATGCGCATCGTGTCGTTCAGGCTCACATCCAGCTTCCGTGTGTGGACGCTGCGGCACCACACAGGCGATGCGTACTCGGCGCCGCTGTACACAAGGGCTAGAGCTCCAGTCCGCAGGGTAGAGGTGTACGCTCCCCAACTGGAGCCTGCCAGGCAGCGGAGAAGGCCATTCCTCGTGTTGACCTTGCGTCGTAGTGCCTCGATGTGATGTTTGTAGGTCAGCATCCGGTCGAGCGTCACGCCGAGGTAGATCGGGTGGTTGTTGTTCGGGAGGACTGAGCCGTTAACACTGATGGCAAGTTGGCGCTGGCTGTCACGAGTGTTGAGATGGAAAGCCGTGGAAGTGGTCTTGGTGGTGCTGAGTTTGAGACGCCATTTCTCCAGGTATTCGTGCAGTGCCTGCATGTCATGGTTAAGCGTCGTCTCGATCTTCTCCCAGGTACTATCCACAGCTAGTAGGGCAAGGTCGTCGGCGTACCCATACTGCATTGATGTTGTCTGCGGGATGTCACTGATGTACACGTTGAAGAGGGTGGGCGAGAGGGTAGACCCTTGCGGCACTCCATTGCGTAGGCGCCTCAGCCTGCTCACCTGGCCATCACTGGTTCTGAGTCTGAAGCTGTGGTTGGTGAGTAGTTCCATGACGAAGGAGACCATGTGGCCATCCGGGATCATGCGTAGCAACTTTAGGTGGAGTCCACGGAGCCATACAGTATCATAGGCAGCGGTCAGGTCCACGAGGACCATGCCAACTTTCTGTCGGGCCTCAAATCCTGCCTCGATGTCGTCAGTCAGGAGAGTCACCTGGTCAGTTGTTGAGCGACCGCGACGGAATCCAGCTTGCTGTTGTGGGAGCTGCGGGTCGATCACAGGCTCGAGTCGTGAGAGCAAGAGGCGCTCCAAGAGCTTCAGCGGAACGCAGAGGAGCGAGATGGGGCGATAGCTCTTTACATCGTCAGCTGGCTTGTTGGGTTTGAGTATTGCGATGACGTCAGCCCGGCGCCAGATCTTGGGGAGATGGTGGCTGGCCATGCAGTGGGAGAGGAACTCCCTTAGCCATGTCAGCATGTTCGACCCACAATGGATGACGAATTCTGGGGCGATCTTGTCTGGGCCCTGCGCCTTTCCACATTTAACCATTTTTACTGCTGCGAGGAACTCGACATGTGTAAAAGGTTCCGTGAGCGATCCCTGTGCTGGTGAGACTCTTGCTCTCAGGCTCGCGATCTCTGTGTTCACGTCGCGGCTGACTTGCTTGTCGACATTGTTATGGCGGCCGTTCTCGATGAGCTTGGCGGCGATGGCGTTGGCAGTCACCGGACAGGGCGGGGTCTTCTTCGCACGTCCGGTAAGACGGTTGAAAGACTGCCAGGCTTTCTGGCTAGAGTGGCTAAAGTCGATGGAGGCCGTCGTGGTCATTCAATCAGGTCATATTTGTCCTTCATAACATAGGATGGTATACAATTGACGACGAGAGCGCCATCTACATCATTGCTATTGCATTTATAGCAATGAACGCTTGTGCGAATCCCTTCATTTATGCCGTTAAATACAAGAAGTTTCAGCAGGCAATGCGTCGACTGTATTACCGTGGAACAGGAAGAATTGGGGATCTGAACCTCTCCGATGATAACTAGCAACCAACAGGGGTCAATTTTCAAAAAGCTTGTCAGCAGATGTTTTCTACAGTGGCTCATATTCGCTACTTCCTAGAAATGACAGTGTAATTTTACGGCGTTATATCGCCATCTAATGCGTTATATCGCCGTACTATCGCGTTGATCGCCGTACTTTATTGCGTTATATCGCTGACTTTATTGCGTTATATCGCAGTATTTTATCGCGTTATATCGCCATACTATAGCGTTATATCGCCTTATTTATTGCGTTTTATTGCCGTATTTATTGCGTTATATTGCTGTACCGTAGCGTTACATCGCCGTACTATAGCGTTACATCGCCGCATTTTATTGCGTTGTATCGCCGTGATATAGCGTTTAAATTGCCGTTTTTATTGCGTTATATCGCCGTACTACTGCGTTGTATATTGCCTGATTTATTGCGTTATATTGCCTTTCTATAGCGTTTAATTGCTGCAGTAGGACGCTTAACGCATTTTGCAAAACTTGGCGAACAAACTGGGCCTCGTTGATTTTTCTTCTACTTTTAGGAAAGTTGAGAACCTGTTTTAGGGCTATTTATTAATTGGTTTGGCTAAATTCGAAAGGTCCTTATTATTAATATAAAAACGTTAATTTATAAAATGTTTAATTCAATTTTGCATGATAAGCCCCATTCAGAAAGACGTCTTATTGAATCAAGTGCATTATTTTTGGTACGAATTCAGCCAAATGAATTAAAAAATAGCCAAAAAAACGGTCTCAACTTATCTAAAAGCAGAAGAAAAATCGACGATATACGGCGATATAACGCTATAGTGCGGCGATATAACGCTATAAATACGGCGATATAACGCAATAAAAACGGCGATATAACGCTATAGAATGGTGATATAACGCAATAAATACGACGATATAACGCAATAAATACGGCGATATAATGCTATAGTACGGCGATATAACACCGTAAATTTATACTGTGTTCTCTAGAAAGTAGCGAATATGAGCGGCCGTAGTTTTCAGCTTACGAAGCGGCACTCAGTACCGTTTCTATTTTCACAACCACTGCTTACAAACCGTATGCATAGCAAAAGGCACGCCAAATGTGCCACGCTTCATGTAAGCAGATAAGTTACGCATTGTCTTGTCAAAAAAGATGCTCTTGAAAGTTTACGAAACGTACTTTTACTTACGCACTTGTTTGTACAAAAACTGATTGCCGCTTAGCACCTTTTAAGGAATTTGCTCCAGCTTTAAAAATATGAAATCTACAGAGAAGGGGACGCGTGGCTACTGCTTGTGTCTATTTATTGTTATTGTGTGATAAGTGTTCAATATGTGTGTTTAGAACGGACAAAAGCTCCCTCAATATTATGATCACTTTGATAAATACTAAGGGAAACTTTAAATAATCACACCCCAGGGGTTCAAGCATTCAGTTGATAATTTTTTTTTCAGCTGTGCTTTTAAAGATTTGAGTTTTTGAAATAGAAACGTTGATTTCAAGTAATAATCAAAAATGGATGGCGCCATAGCAATTTTTTTTATCCAGACATTACCCTATCAGGACTGGGGGGAGGGGGGGGGGCACCCCGGCCATATTAATATTGCCCGTAACTTTTTAAAGCTTAGTTCGATCACTAGAAATTTAATGTGGGTAAGCTTTTGCCATGACAACCATTTTGTTTGACCTTGGGTCACAATGCCTGAATGTTTTTTTTTATTGTTTCTTGTTGACACATATTTAATTAACTTTAATCTGTGAACACTTATCACTTAACACTGCAGTTATTCAAAATGCATCGCTCATATTTCAGTTCTTTCTCCATGAATATTTTCAAACAGTATACGATTTCCAGTCATACGCTCGTCCTTGCCTTGGGTGATTTCATTTAGTGGTATATTTGTAAATGTATAAATAAGGCGAGGTTTCACGATAGTGTTTACTGCACTCCTCAACCTTCATTCTATCAACATTAAGATAACTAAACAGAAAACATCTCCTTTCACTTGTTCAAATCGTTTACATTCGTTGTAAAGAGCATGCTGACACATTGTATTCAAGATTAAATGTGCAAACACGTGTCGTGTAATTGTTTAAACCAATGAAACCAAGTTAATGCATCATACATCATATCTGTGTGGGGATATCGTTTTTATTATACACATATGGACTGGCAATGAGGGTTATATATACACACATATGTGTTTTATAACACACCTCAATCCAAAATGTCGGTAGGAAGAGTAAATCACGGTTTTTTGGCCGGAGATTCTTTACCAGTCAATAGTTTTTGGGTTTTTGAAACTATTTCCCGCTTTGTGAACTGTTTCCCCCAAATGAAGCGCGTGCGGTACATAATATGGTGCAGATTTCATGCACTAGGCTATATTAGTTCACCCCACGCGACCGTGTTTCAGCCAATCAGGATAAAGAACCAGGGAGAGGTGTGTTATAAAGTAAATTATGTCAATATTAAAATGGACACATCCTTAGAAAAAAATGTGTTCAGTAAAAACTCGAATGTCAACAATTGTTTATTACAATGAGTAGATTAATCTGGTAATGAAAATTTGTTTTAAGGAAAGTGATACATCTGTGTTTATGAAGAAACATTAAAGATCTTAAATGTAAACATTAATGATATGATTGCCAATTATACCATAGTTCCTGGAAAAGAAATCCAAACACCAACGTGCCAAGCATATAAGTTATATGAAATACTATAGTAAACATGTCTACATGTAATTGTGCATACATAGCATACGTTACATCTCTTGTGCTACTTTCAGTCTTATAATATTTGTACGAACAAAGCACGTTGGTAATACAATACAAAATGTATTTGTTAAATTTAAGGGGGAGACGGGGGAGGTGTTCGATCGGGGCCAGCTGACCCCTGTTGCACCCCTATGGCTCCGCCACTGCATTGAAATCAAGACTTTCCACTTTCCGCCACCTTTAACAGCGGTCAAAAAAATTGATGCTTAACCAAGGTTTATAAGAGACCAAGTGTGTGTTTTTTTTAATAGTTTTATTTACTTGTAATTTCCGTTGACAGTTGACCAAATATTTTCAACTCCTGGGCCATGGTTTGAGGGAAGCTTGTTAATTTCTCAAACCAACCTGTAAAGATGGTTACATCTGAACATGTTTATGGTGTATTTATAATTTTAAATGACATCATGTACGTGACTGCACTGTAACATTTCATCGAATAAAAGACTGCAACAGTTAACTTTAAATTCACCTGAAGTACGCAGAAGATGTTGCCGTCTCTGAAAAAGACAAATTTTCGGCTAAGTTGTGCGTAATCCAAGTATCGCCCGAAATTGCGCAATTTCGGCTTTGGAAACGAGTTAATATTGTAGCCGTATTTTTGGTTTTCCTTTCAATTGTGCAAAGTTTTGACACCGTAGACCCTTTTATTTGGCTCTCAGATCTTTCTAGTAGCTATGGAATATTTTGAGGGCCTACAGAACATTCCTCCAATTAAGTGGGATGCACCCTTCGGTTCCAAATCTACCCGGTCTGAGTTAAATTAGTGCTGTAGGGGAGCGGAGGGTGACAATCATAAAGTTTTTCGAGTTGTTGTTTGGTTTAAATGTTATTTTTTTCTATCTCACAAAAACTTATAATGAAGTAACTTTTAGCAAAATACATATCATAATGTTTGGTGGTATCTAAAGCACGACTTTTTACAAACATTGTAAATGTATAGAGACACGGGAAGAAGGCCGGTCCTCTAATTTAAAAGGACGAGCATTCAGCACATAACAAAATGCACAGCGACTTCTGATTAGACTTCTCAAAAATCACAACAGCACAGTAGAGCCACAGTAGATTAAGATACAACTAGTATTAGAAAGTACAATGCGAAGTCAAGGGTCGCATACTGGCATGCTACACGCTATCGTAATACACAACTTTTGAAGAAACGATTCTACCAGAGTCTCCAAAAATACAATATTTCTCTGATGAAATGATTAATAACAAAACAATCTACTCACAGGGAGTTTCCTTAAACCTAACCCTCCCACATAAATAACACTAGGAGCATGGCCAGAGCCATGCTCCCTACAAAATAGAGAGAATTACCAACATAAATCAAATGTGCTCTTTCCCTGCTGAAAGCTAACAGAAAAGAGCGAGTCGTGATGACACGAACTTTGAATAAACTTGTTATTGCTATTATGCAAATCACAAAGTTGGATCACACACTTGAACACTGAGGGCGCACTTGGGTTCCCTATAATATTAAACACATAAAGGTGTTTTACAAGCTCTTGATAAAGGTTAGAGTAACCAGTTTAAAATACAGGTTTATATTGCAATATTAGCCTCTAACTGATACTACGTTGCATTTAAATTTTGTTAATTAAAAATGTACTATCATAGGCCTGAAGATGTTGCCAAGAATCCTTCTGTTTGGTGGCGCTGGGTTATCTCGAACATCTAAAAGGCATTCTTCCAGATTGTATAAACCCATAGCCTGTGTGTAATTGCATTTATTGTTTGTCGTGTGCCACTTTCGAATAGTGGCGCACAAAGTCAATTTCAAAAGTGATAAATCCGGGCAAATGTATATATATATATAATCTCAACGTGCACAGTTTAATTGATCATTAGTAATTTGTATTTATTTATAAATATTCCGCCTGTATTAATTAAGAATAATGACAACGATTGTTTGGAAATAAAAGTTTGATACTTGTAGTAGCTTAGATCCCCTTTATATTCTGCTGATCGCGTAAATGTTGCCAATGTGTGACATAAATCTTTACAATGAGCTTGACACTGTGGATCTTTAAAAAAAAACCAGTCAGATTGTACAGCGATACGAATTAGTTTCTCTACATTACTTTTTGGGCTCATTTGATGATGTCTTATTGTTTACTTTCATTTTGATGCATTTCATCAACCTATACCCAAGATAGGAAATAATCTCAGCTAAAGTGATGAAACTTGCCCCTAGAAATAATCCAAGTTGACCACCAATATCACCTGTTAGGAAACAAAACGGAGAAAAACAAAATGAAACAAGGTTCAAAGAGCATAATACAAAATCAGCCTGAATTCTCTAGCAACAGGAACGGTATTTTAAGAGTCTTGTTTTATACTTCCATGTAAATGGTAATTTAGTAATGGTAATTTTGGTCATTAAATCAAGGAAACTCCACATAAAAACAAAACAAGATAAAAACGAATAAAGACCCCGTAAAAACCCCGCCTTATATATGTGACCAGCTGTCGATTTCACCAAAGTCTTCCTAACTTAGGAATCATCGTAACTTTAAGATGCATAGTGATTTGTTTTGTGACATTGCACTTTCCTTAGCAATTAAGATTCATTCATACGTTTACTCATCTTAAAATTGATCGTATAGCACTTCGTGAAGTCGACTGCTGCAGTTGTATTTCTTCAATTGTCTTCAAAGGCTTATACAGATAACAATTACTTTGTTTTGCCTTTTGCGTTTTTTCCAAGATTGATCAGGTTCAAAATCTGATTAGTGAAAAAAGAAAAGAAAAAGAAAACAAAAGGCCCGGTATAAAACATACTTACTTATTAAAGCAGATGGAGAAATTGCCATCGTTTGCTCATATAACTGGAAGTTTATATCCTCATAGTATATATCCAGTAAAATCATGTTGTTTCTAGGCAGGGAAATAAATACAAAGATTTGAAATACCGAAAAAAAAGTCCGGTCTCAAAAAGGTTTCCCGCTTCAAAGCCAATGTAAAAGTTTCCAACAAACTACCACTATATTCGATTAGCAGAATAAACACCAAAACGTTCCTAAAAAGACGGGCCCTTTTTTGGAGTACATGCGTTTAATACCGTAGTTTAAAGCTTTTGATAACTATTGTGTACAAGGTTTTGTCGACAGATATATTCCGAAAGTTTCCTCAAGATCGTTGTTTATCTTTGACAATGTTTTGAAAGATTGTTTTGAAATTGCTTTCCCCCAATCATAGAAGAAAACAAAAGTGACAAATCTGGGTTTCACGCCTTAACCCCTACCGGAAATATTCCTCTCCCTCGCCCAGAAACCACTCATGGTCCGGAGGTAAGAAAGATCCAGCTTCAATTCCAGATGAAAATGAAATAGGCTGGTATAATTTCAGGAGCTCGTTTGCAACATTCTTGTTAGGTAATCCCGCTGTGGATAAGCTGGCACTGAAAGTGGTGTAGTTACACGGCACAGTGCAGTCACATCCCTCAATTTCGCCGGTCTTTAGTTGAGCTGGGCGGCAATGACGCGGGATAAAAAAAATAAAAAAAACAGTTATAATAATAGTAATAATAATAGTAATAATAAACATATACAATAAAGCCAGCCAGCCAGCCAGCCAGCCAGCCAGCCAGCCAGCCAGCCAGCCAGCCAGCCAGCCAGCCAGTCAGCCAGCAGGCCAGCCGACCAGCCAGCCAGCAGGCCAGCCGGCCAGCAAGCAAGCAAGGCAGCCAGCCAGCCAGCCAGCCAGCAGGCCAGCCGGCCAGCCGGCCAGCCGGCCAGCCGGCCAGGAAGCCAGCAAGCAAGCAAGCAAGCCAGCCAGCCAGCCAGCCAGCAAGCAAGCAAGCAAGCCAGCCAGCCAGCCAGCCAGCCAGCCAGCCAGCCAGCCAGCCAGCCAGCCAGCCAGCCAGCCAGCCAGCCAGCCAGCCAGCAAGCAAGCAAGCAAGCAAGCATGCAAGCAAGGAGTCGGTCGGTCGGTCTGGACACGGGGGGGGGGGTCAGATTTAGGCAGTCCTTGCAAAAAGATAATTGCAACCAACTTTGAAGTGGCCCAATCCTTTCCTCTACAACGTCACAGCCCGACTATTTTTGCCAACCAAGAGGGAATTACGAGGAGCCATCAATGCAAAGTAAAAAAAAATAACACTGTTAACAAATGATTACTCAAAAAATTGTGTATGTTTTGTACCAAACAAACAAACCAATGATGTGATGTCTTTTCGTTTTACCCTAACCCGGACTCTCATACTGACTCTAATCCTCAACCTGACTATTTTATTGACCATCTTTATGACCCTAACCCTAACTGTAAGCTACAAAATGGTACAAAGAATATGACTCTATGACATTCAGTTAAGGAGATATATTTCTTTAAAATTAGAGCTTCCTGTTTAGACCATAAGAAAAGGTCAAAGGGGGTCATATTTTGAAATAAAATGTCGCATGTGCTTCTATGACATGTGCTTCAGGAGATATGATTTTTTAATTATTAACTTTGAATTAATGTAATTTGGTGTCTGATTACCTCACGATGAAACGAGAATATGTTTTCCATACTCAGTTTGTTCGTTACCTAGTAGGTGGTATACCTTTTATCCCCATGCAATGCATTCAAACGAAAACCCTAAAATACAAAGATTCTGCGAATGTCGATGTACTTTATCACATACCAATAGAGGGAGCTATAGCATATGAGACGTCATAATTATTTGTTTATGAAAGCCACACTAACATCCAAGTACACATTATGAAGTGAAATGTCCTGAAAAAATAGCGCTACCCCAAATTGTGTTTTGACCTACCAAACAGTTACAGTTTTTGAACCATGTCTTTTGTACAAAAATATAAAACGCACCATAAATGACGTCATGATGACGTGTCAGGCACAGAATATGAGAATTTGCACCCTCTACAATATAACATAAGTCCATAACTAAAAAAGACGTGAAGATTGGACGTATACTTCTTGAGATTTGGTGGTTTCAAGACTGACTAATTAATTATTCACGTGGCTGTCACACGCTTAATTAATTAAGAATTATAAAACAATATTATGTATAAAACTCAGTCAAGACATGAGCTTTCATATGCCTTATAATTTATTTATTTCTGATAAGTCTCAGAAGAACTTTTGCCGCGGAGAAGAGTTATGTTAAGTCAACAGGATTTTAGGCTGAAAAGATCATAAATATAATACAAATCTTGACGAAAACAACACCTGTTCAGACTGCTAAGTCGGAACAGCTAATAAAGTAAAAAAATAAATAAATACATAACAAAATGGTACTTACAAAGAACATTCTTTGCGCATGTTTCCGCCTCAATGGGTGAACATTCCCTTTCTTTTCCGGGATGCCTGCATCATCAAAACGACACCTCTAAGATTACATTCACTGACTTGGTAGAGGCTAACCATATTATGCTTTGGGGAATTTTTTGTTTTCCTTCGCAGCATTTTCACTGGACTTTTCACAGGACTTTTTTTTTATAAATTCAGTCGTTTTGAATACATTTTGTGGATATAGTCTCCCCCATTATATTCAATACAAATGGTGATCATTGGCCCCTGCCAAGAGGAGCTTAGAGGAAAAATCGTTTTATTATGTCTGGGTGGGCCACTGGTTCACTTACCTTACAAGTCGACAATTGCACGTTTGTGAGATCTTGTCGGCTGCACACTCAATATTACAACCCTCTAATGTGTACCTTTTGTATCTACTCAGTGTTCTGGATCGGTTGCATTTCCCATACGGCTTCTCTATATTAACATACTAAATATAAAAACAACTGATATGGCTTGTGTTGTCCAACATTATCAAAAGGTATACTGGAATACTATATTATTAGTTGATCCCTGCTGTAAGATGGCAATCGTTTACTTGATTCAAGTTCAGATTCATAATATGTTAATAAAAAAGAAAAACGGACCAATCATATTAAATTTCAGGGTTCTGTACAAATATAAAATATGAATATCTGGAGGAATTTGTAACACAATAAATAAATCATCCTAGAAATACAGAGTGCAGTCGAACCGTCGCTGTTTGTCCGTCAATAAATGTATGGTTTAGTCAATCAAAATATTCCACTTATACTATCATTAATAATAACCTACCAGTTGCTTTCGCACACCTATGAAGGCGTGTACCCCCGGTTGGATAGCGAGACCTGTCGACTCGATCATCGGTGGCGTGTCCTGATCATGGACGAGCACTTTAAGACCTGCCTCTAGATTACCGTTGATTGATTCGGTATACTCTGCCTGGTAAAACAAGAAAATAAAGTTAACAATAAATATAAAAATAGAAAGGTCGTTCTGCATTATAACTCATAGTGCAACTAAATCGAACTATGTACGATTTCAACAATTGTAACAAGAAACCGCTTACCTCACACACATTTTACAATTAGTATCTAAGCGTCTAAACTTTTTCCAAGTAACGGGTGATCACCAACCGAAATACTGGGTATAGTATTTTTTTAAGTAAATGTTTCCCCACCCCTCCGCCCCGATTCCACCCCCCCCCCCACACACACACACACACACGCACATAATAAGTTAGGGGGCCCTGCCATTGTAGTTCTATTGTTCCCTTTTCTAAAGAATCCCTCGCTGGGTACAACTAAAACAAAGAACATTTTGTGTAGAATATACTTTAAGTAGGCATGTGCAAGGCCACACCCACACAAACAACCATCCTTTACGCCATTGAAAGGTTTGATATCTCTAAATTTGTTCCCTTTTTTAAGAAAACCCTCATTGGGTTCAGTTATGTTCTTTTTACATTCTTTGTAAGGTAGCGTCGTTTCCATTGTTTTAGCACCCCTTATGCCGGTAGCTGGTTTGGGTTAAAGAGTACGTATTTTGTTGGTGAAACATGTAAATCGAGAACAAGTTTTTTTCCCCCTCGTATTGTTTAAGGCGAAGTTCTCATAGTTATTTGCAGAAGTAATGGAACTGGGGACGTCTTCGATCTGTCAAGTCCAAAGGAAAGACGCGCTCACCCATATACCCCTTCAATAGAATATTTAAAACTACTGTGCACATTACCGTCAGTTTGAAAAATCAGGCACTTAGTCTCCAAATAAAATTACACAAGCAAATCAGTGAGAATAGTCGTGAAAGGTCATGAACGCTTTTACTGATACTAACAATTTACAGTTGTTGGTTACCAAGTGCATGAAATACGATACCTTATACGAATATTTTTGCTCATTTTGCCATTCTTAGGAAAGTAACATCATGTGCAATAAAGTTAATGTTAGACACCCTCTGATTATTATTGAAGTTGTCATTTTCATTGTTTATTTTTTTTATTATTATTTTTTTTAAATCTTTTTCTAGCCCCCTGCACTAAATGAAAATAACAAAAGAATAAACTTCGGTTTTAATTTCCGTTTATTGGTGGCAGTCCAGCCCCCTTTACCTACGCCCGTCACACAAGACCAAAACCGCTACAGGGGTGCTAATTTCCAAACAGAAAAGCGGCCATCTTGGGAAAGGGAGATTTTCAGGACCTAGCTTTAATACATGAAATACCCCAGATTGAGAGTCAATAACCCTAAGATACAGTATTGGACCATATTTCAACAACCCACAAAAATAATGACCCTCAAATCTCTAATTTAGAAAATATTTTGAGGGCCTGCAAATGATTAAATAAAAAGGCTTGGCGCAAAGTTAATTCGTATGATATGCTGAATTGTGTGAAGTTTGTTGAAACTTCTGCTATGATTAAATTCACTTTCAGAAGAGGTTCGACTCGTCAATCTAAGTTAGATCTATTTGTAAACAGCGGGGAATTATACCATATTTCCAATAGTTTGGGTGCAAGAGAATAACTTAAAAAAAACAATAAAAGCGGTGATTATTGCTAAACCTAGACACTAGCCATAACACTAAGACACTAGGTTGGTCATGATGCCAACATTCAAATAGTACGGTCAATTATAATGATAGGGATTAATTAATTAATACTTATTTGTAAACTTTTGATGACCTCC
>CAJVRT020000025.1:0-37543 GCA_911728455.2 Marthasterias glacialis | reverse complement strand
TCCAAAAAAAAGTATGGTAGAAGAGGGGATGGGGAAGTTGCATTTCTTGGGGTCAAAGTTCATCGACCTTTTCAAAAGTAAAAATGTATCTCGGCAACTATAAATGTTGAACGTGGTTGATTTGTCAAAATGATCTGAATGTTGCTAGAAGAGGACAAAAATTAAGTCAAGATCCCTTATGACCAAGTCTTTACCTCCAAACATGAGGTCAAAGGTCAAAACAGGAGCAAGTGCTTATGTAATTGATGACTTACGAGGGCATTATGGTAATTAACCATTCCTGGACCACTTCTAGTTGTTTTTATAGGAGATACGAAGACCTCTATGTGGGAAGTGGAATGTCCATAGGCTATGGTCTTGCCTATATTTTTTTAAGACAAAGTACAAAACTCATAAAGGCTGAGGAAAAGAGAGGGCTGTCTAATTTTTAAATTTACCGGTGATAATATGCTGAACCCATCTGTGTATAGTCTTTTAGGGAGGGGTGTCATAGCATATTTTCTGTGATTTTATAGATGCACTTCGTCAGTCACCATTTTGTTCTTTTTTCTTTCTGATTTTTTTGATATTGGTGCAAACCAGTGTGATCCCGTTATATGTGAGTGTAAAAGGCTCAAAGGTCGAGCAAAGTGTTCTTCTTCTGTTTTTTTTTTTTTTTTTTTTTTTTTTTAAAGTTTTGGTGGGCCATTGCCTGTATTAACTCATCTACTTCACTTGAGCCTTGTTTCTCACTGTTTTTTATTCGGCCCAGTACTGTTCTTCTTCCAATAATTCGACCAAGATTTGCAAGTTTTTTTTCATCTAGCTTTTGGAGGAGTCATTTTCGGTGGGGTCTTACAATCTAGCTCGTATTCTTGAGTCCTTTATGTTTTTTGCCGTTTCTAGGCCAGCAGTGGTGGGGCTGGGAAGAGACTATGTTGAGATGGTCGTTTTCTTCAAAAAGGTGCCAGTGTTTAGAGACAGCACGTTTTAGAGTGGAATGATGGACCTGTGGAAAGTATGGCAAAGTGAATACAATTTGAGGTTTTGTCTTTTGTTTGTTAATAGGTAATGCAGCCATTATTGAATTCCTCTGGTCTTCGTTTGCTTTTGTGAAGGGGTCATTTCTTCCGTGTTATATCCACGTTCTTACAGTTTAGTCTTGAAGAAATTGACCTTTTCCTAACAATCTTTTGAGTGTGTGCATAATACGTTTTTATAACACCTCTTCCTTTGATTCTATCTGTTGATTGGCCGAACGTGCGTCACGTGGTGTTGTGTATTTTTACTATCACACTGCACACCGATCAAAGAACTATTAAATGGTACTATCCAACGACAACCTCGAACCCGGTGAAACGATCAATAATACGTGCATTTGAAAAACGATATGAGAACGAAGGCAGTGTGGTACCCCTTCTTTCTTTTTGTCAAGATTTCCTGTCAGATTTTATACAGTTGTTTGAAGACTGATATACGCACAGCGAATATTACCACAAAATGAATGAAATTGAGGTGTTATAAAACAAATATTGACTGCTTTATCTCGTGGCGTAGTAAAACTAGTCACTCTCGGTGATCCGCCGGAGCCGCCTATCTTCCCTCGGCTCCGCCTCGGGAAGATAGGCTGCTCTGGGGATCACCTCGTGTGACTAGTTTTACTACGCCACTCGAAGCAGTCAATATTTGTATAGTATCTTGTCGTTTCACCCTTAATGACACCGCCAAATACAGATTTAGGGTGTGCTGAATCTCGAGCAAGGTATTGGGAAGTATCCGTTCTTTTTTGTTGCTACTCGAGTGTCCAGTTTCCCTTCTTTTTGAAAATGTTCTCCTTTGTAAATCACGAGGTCAAAGAAGGTGATTTGTTGTTCAGAGATCTCCGAGGTGAATTTCAATGTTGGGTGTAAGTTGTTTAGCGTCCTAATAAAATCCTCCGCCCTGTTTCGGTTATTGTAGAAGATTAGTACATCATCTCTTTATCTCATGTAGCACACTATATTTCAGGGTTGGTTGGGAGAATTATTTCTTTTTCGTATTTGCACAGAGTGATGTCACAAATTTCAGGACTGTATTCACTACCCATCGGCACGCCTATTGTTTGTCTGTAGAACTTGTTATTAAATTCAAAGACGTTTGCACCCATAATAAGTTCTAAGAGACAACGTGTGTGTTTTCTTGTTGGTTTGGGTATATAGCGTATAGCCCTGAGTGTGCCCGTTCCAAAGCATCACAAACTGAATTTATTGCTTCCTTTTGTGGGCAGTTTGTGCACATCGAAACAATATCCAAGGTGATAAGGAGATAATCTTTGTCCAATGTCAGGTTGTCGAGTTTTTTGACAACCTGTGAGGAGTCTCGTGTGTATATGTGTTCTGTTGCTTGACAATTGGAAGCAAGAATAAATCCATGTATTTTGAGGTTTGTTGAGTTGGGCCCCACAACCACTGATGATCGGCCTTCCGACAAACCGTGTCCCACCCGGAGGGTTTTTATGGATCTTCGGTAGTAGATAGAGGCTGGGTGTTTTGATCTGGTGGTCGTGGGGGTTGAGAAACTCAAACATCTCCTTGGATACGATCTGTTCTATATTATTATTAGGTGTTCGGGCACTCAGCCCGGAACACCTATTGATTTTGTTCGTTTTTTTTTTTTTTTTTTTAATACTTCTTCTTCTTCTTCTCACCGAACGTTGTCCGCTAACAAATGCACACTTCTTAAAGTCACACAAACTTCAAACTTCACACACATTTAGAACTTCACTAGGACAGAAAACCGTTTGAGTGACGTCATGATGACGTCATCGGGTGTCGAATTACATTAAATCAAAGTTTATTATTTCAAAAAATCATAACTCCTGAAGTACACAATGGATTTTTACAATCTATACATCATCGGAAAGGTCATTCAAAACTGCGTAAACGCTCCACAGACATGACTCCAATTTGACCTTGTCTTCCGGTTCAAACCGGAAGTTGAAAATTTTTGAAAATGTCAAAAAATCATATTTTAAGAAGTACTTATCACATGATCACAAATCTTGCATCAGATTGTAGAAAATTGAGTCTTCTCAAACTTTTGCATTGGAGTGACACCATTTTGACCTTTACTTCCGGTTCAAACCGGACGTTTAACGCAAATCGATTGTCCGTGTGCGTTCAAGCGTGTCCAACATTGCTGTACAAAAACCAATGCCATTATACATGTACACGTGTTGTGTGTGCCTGGCTGTGTGACATCGATGCCCCATTGCTATGCACATTAACCACACGTTGTTCTTAGTCTCTTCTCAAGGTGCATACTCCACGCTTTGTTAGTCTTTAATACAGGGCTTATTTAAACATTTAAAAATCAACAAAAAATCAACCGTTTGAGGTATGAACATAATTCTTTCGACAAATGTCAAGGTAAGGGAGGGTCTTTCTTTATGACACAATAAGTGACCTCTGTGACATCTACTTCCGGTCAAACCGGAAGTAGCTTTTTATATAAAATTGCTAAGAGCTAGGAACATGATTCTTTCACCAAATACCAAGGTTAGGAAAGGTCATTCTCTGTTGCACATTGGGTGACCTCTATGACCTCTACTTCCGGTCAAACCGGAAGTAGCTCATGTAAAAGTGGTTAGAGTTAGGAACATGATTATTTCGATAAATATCAAGGTTAGGGAAGGTCTTCATTTGTGAAACGTTAAGTGACCTTTGTGACATCTACTTCCGGTCAAACCGGAAGTAGCTCTTTATTTAAAAATGGTGAGAGCTAGGAACATGATTCTTTCACCACATACCAAGGTTAGGGAGGGTCCTTCTCTGTTGCACATTGGGTGACCTCTGTGACCTCTACTTAAGATCAAACCGGAAGTAGCTCCTCATTTATGCATGGTAAGAGCTAGGAACATGATTCTTTCACCAAATACCAAGGTTAGGGAAGGTCCTTCTTTGTCACACATTGCGTGACCTCTCTGAACTCTACTTCCGGTCAAACCGGAAGTACCTCCTCATTTAAAAGTGGTTAGAAATTCCTGTCCAAACCGGATCTTCAAATTAAATATTGTATTATAAACCTCAATTTAACGTATATTTTTCTTCATATTTTCTTAAATATAAGTTGGAATAACTTTTAATTTCATTTAACTTTTAACACATAAAATATTTTTTATCCATCACACTCCGAACACCTAGTTTTTGTGATGCCACAAAAACTCATTTCTAGTTTTTTTTTTAATACTTCTCCTTCTTCTTCTCACCGAACGTTGTCCGCTAACAAATGCACACTTCTTAAAGTCACACAAACTTCAAACTTCACACACAGTTAGAACTTCACTAGGACAGGAAACCGTTTGAGTGACGTCATGATGACGTCATCGGGTGTCGAATTACATTAAATCAAAGTTTATTATTTCAAAAAATCATAACTCCTGAAGTACACAATGGATTTTTACAATCTATACATCATCGGAAAGGTCATTCAAAACTGCGTAAACGCTCCACAGACATGACCCCAATTTGACCTTGTCTTCCGGTTCAAACCGGAAGTTGAAAATTTTTGAAAATTTCAAAAAATCATATTTTCAGAAGTACTTGTCACATGATCACAAATCTTGCATCAGATTGTAGAAAATTGAGTCTTCTCAAACTTTTGCATTGGAGTGACACCATTTTGACCTTTACTTCCGGTTCAAACTGGACGTTTAACAAAAATCGATTGTCCGTGTGCGTTCAAGCGTGTCCAACATTGCTGTACAAAATCCAATGCCATTATACATGTACGCGTGTGCGTGTGTGTGTGTGTGTGTGCCTGGCTGTGTGACATCGATGCCCCATTGCTATGCACATTAACCACACGTTCTTAGTCTCTTCTCAAGGTGCTTACTCCATGATTTGTTAGTCTTTAATACAGGGCTTATTTAAACATTTAAAAATCAACAAAAAATCAACCGTTTGAGGTATGAACATAATTCTTTCGACAAATGTCAAGGTAAGGGAGGGTCTTTCTTTATGACACAATAAGTGACCTCTGTGACATCTACTTCCGGTCAAACCGGAAGTAGCTTTTTATATAAAATTGCTAAGAGCTAGGAACATGATTCTTTCACCAAATACCAAGGTTAGGAAAGGTCATTCTCTGTTGCACATTGGGTGACCTCTATGACCTCTACTTCCGGTCAAACCGGAAGTAGCTCTTTATTTAAAAATGGTGAGAGCTAGGAACATGATTCTTTCACCACATACCAAGGTTAGGGAGGGTCCTTCTCTGTTGCACATTGGGTGACCTCTGTGACCTCTACTTAAGATCAAACCGGAAGTAGCTCCTCATTATACATGGTAAGAGCTGGGAACATGATTCTCCACCAAATACCAAGGTTAGGGAAGGTCCTTCTTTGTTACACATTGCGTGACCTCTCTGAACTCTACTTCCGGTTTGACCGGAAGTACCTCCTCATTTAAAAGTGGTTAGAAATTCCTATCCAAACCGGATGTTCAAATTAAATATTGTATTATAAACCTCAATTTAACGTATGTTTTTCTTTATATTTTCTTAAAAACAAGTTGGATTAACTTTTAATTTCATTTAACTTTTAACACATAAAATATTTTTTATACATCACACTCCGAACACCTAGTTTTTGTGATGCCACAAAAACTCATTTCTAGTTATTATTATTATTATTAGGTGTTCGGCCAGCAGCCGAAAACCTATTGTTATTGTTCTGTTTTTTTTTAGGTGTTCGGACTTGAGTCCGAAGACCTATTGTTTTTGTACGTTTTTTTTTTTTTTTTTTACTTCTCCTTCTTCTTCTTCTTCTTCTTCTTATGCCTGTCGATTGTCCGCTAACAAAAGCATACTTTCTAAGCTTGTATGAACTTGAAACTTCACACATAGTTAGATATTCATTAGGACATGAAACCGTTTGAGTGACGTCATGATGACGTCATCGGGTGTCGAATTACGTTAAATCAAAGTTTATTATTTCAAAAAATCATAACTCCTGAAGTACACAATGGAATTTTACAATCTATACATCATCGGAAAGGTCTTTAAAAAATAATTAAATGTCTCACAGAGATGACCCCAATTTGACATTGTCTTCTGGTTCAAACCGGAAGTTGAAGCAAAAAATGCTTAAAATGTCACAATTTTAGCTGTGGAGTCAATATGAAACAGAATTTGGACATGGTTTCAGTGTACGAAATAAAATGTAGTTTATGACCTTTGAAAATATTACATTGATGACGTCATCAAATGTTACAGTTTGATACGACGACGAGTTTAAAAATAAGTTTTTTTTTTATTTCAAATTTTGTTTGAGCAAACTACATGTTGAATTTTTTAGTACTAGATAACGACTATAAAAGCCTGATTGTGAAATTTGAACAAAATTGGCCGTTGCATAACGAAGTTATATTAAGGTGAAAAGTGCCGTTTTTAGCGCGATCGCCGATAGAGTCTGTACAGTTACCTTACTGTATTGCACCTCGTGCGTGTGCACTATAGGCTTTTACAGCATGCAGTGTATATACATACACGCAACAAGTCAGGTCTTGTCACAGTTCATCGAACTTTGCGGTGTGTTGTTAAGTTCTGTGTGTTGACATTGGCATCTTACTGTGGACTCCTACCAGTTTGCACACCAACATTCTGTGGACAGTTGACTTTCTGTGGACATACACCAGGTCCACAGAAGGAATAAGCTTTATTTTAATGAAAATCATGGGACAAGTCTATTTTAAATTTTTTATCAAGTCCACAGAAAACACGATTGTTACCTATAAATGCATAACTTGCTGTGGACTTCTAGAAATTACATAAATGCTGCCCTCTGTTGCCCTCTGCTCTCCAGTTGAACTTTTAACCAATCACAGTTTTGGCATTTTATCACGTGATCTGCCTTCCATGTGTTTTGTCAGCCATTTTGATTGCATACAAGAAGAGTCATCGCCTGGATATTTGTTTTTACAGTAAGTGTAACTTGATGCTTTTCTTTAGTTTAAAAGAAATTAAGGAAAGAACATTTAGGGGCTCAAAAGTTATGTTAGTGTTCATTTGTTTGATTTTTTGCGTTCTAATTTGTATTTAGGCCCCATCATAACAAATTACATTTACAATCAATCATGTATGCAGCATGAAGTGATGGTACAGCAGGCATCATGGGCATATGCCTACGTACAGGCCCTAGCCCTAACCCTAGCTCTAAGTCCAATTTTGCCGGTTTTCTGGCTTCCAGTTATTCCAGGTCATGCAGGTTCTGGATAGCTGTAACGTTAGCCTGTAGTGCAAATAGAACAATTCGTCAACTCCATTTCGATTCAGATTTAGAATTAGATAAAGCAGTGGATATTTTGCCGGCAACAACATTTACTTACTTTTTTTGTCAATGTTAGTTTGCCGGCAGCTGTCTTTGATACTATAGGTCAATTTTGCTGGCTTTTTGTTTCGTAAACGTTAGTTTGCGGGAGGTCACCTAGTCTGCTCAGTACACACTAGCGAGCGTTCAGGCCATGTTTCCACTAACCATGCTGACTGTCACTAGTCAGTTTAGATGAAACCACGGTGTATTTTCAAGCACGGCTTCGTAGGCCTAAATTGGTGTACTTTGCTGAGGTCAAGAACAACTAATATAAATTGTATAATTTTTTTTTTTTTAATTCAGTTCAGTCAGGTTTTTGCAGTAAGAAGGCCCAATTTGCACGTACTGTGAAAACTTAGCATTTTGGACCTGGGTTGGGGTTGGGCTGTTTTGGCGACAATTGATGAGACTGATGTTAAAAAAGAGCCATGTATTTAAACTAGTTATAATATAATTACAAGTTCAGCTTAATAACTTGTTGGGCTTGTACTATTTGAATAGTAGAGTTTGTTATTAGTTATCTCCATCTAGTAGAATCTAGACTTCATAGGCCTATCAACAATTGTACTTTGTAATTTCTAGGCCTATAAAAAGTGTATAGTAATAGTTTGTAGTATAATGATCCTTGGTTGTACCAAGTGATCCTTAACTGATTGAACTCAGTCATGCCAGTGATTTGCCTATTTAAAAACAAACACAAAAACAAAACAAAACACAACAAAATACTGAGAAAAAGGTAAATTTCCAAAGCGAGCAGTCTTAAAATATTTCAAACTTTCATTTTGTGGGCACAGGTCAAAGAATAAAGAATGCAAAGTGACAGACCACGAGTACCTAGAACCACTACAAATCAGGCTGTCATTGGGACTGTCACAGAAGACAGTCTGCAATATTACATTAGGATCATACGTCGCCCGGAACAAGAAAGACAGCAATACATAATTCGGTCAATACATGTGATTATGATCTTATTACTTTTGCTTATAATCACTCTGCTGATTATTTTAATGTTTAGGCCTGCAATAGTAATTAAAGGTAAGTGTGAAATTCTGCTGTCGCATTTACACTTACAGGGATACTTTACAATCAGATTACTTATTGAAAAATAAAATAATTGGAAAAAAAAAAATAACAACAATCCAGAGATAAATACGGAACAACATTTTATCTGGGCTCAGTTATAAAGTCTTGTAAAAAAGCTGCATTTCTCTATGTCTTATCCAACCAGTAGGCTATTTCTAATAACAAGAGATTTCAGTATCATTAGCTAAACCTTTGTAAAAGTACCATCACATTCCCATCCTGTTACAAAAAAGACAAAACAAATAAAAACAAAAATAATAAAATGCATTAAATAAGATAAAAAAAAAAAATTCAAAATTTTGGGTCAAATTACGACTTCAAGAAATGCATTTATCTATTTTTTTTTTGCAGAACAACATGGCCAAGCGTAGCTTACGTCTAGCCCATCAAGCTCAACTAACGGATGCCAAGTCATACATTGGAAAACCAGATAGGGAGGGGTTTGAAGTAAGACACATAAACAAATACATTGGTGAGTAATCACAAAATAAATCTGCTGATCTGGAATGTTCAAATAGTTGTTAAGTTTTAGTAAATTTATATAACGATGCCAAGTTTTTCAACATGTTAACATTAACACCAAGCTTTTGTTTGTACTGGATTTTTTTTATACAAGTGTACCAACTCATACCTTTTCCTTTTGCTTTCACAGCCATGTTAATTTTTAAATCTCACTTCCACAGTTTTGGTATTACACCTCTTTATTCTTCAAAACATAGACTATTCACGCCAATGCATTTTGCTAGTTTTACTCAGTGGTGTCAATTGGAATACATGTAGTTCTGATGTAACTAACATTTTAATTCCATGTTTTTGAACGTCTCAAATTTAATTTCAAACAGCTGCACTTGTTGAATATGTTTAAGTAATTCCATGAATGTCTTTGCTCTTTTCAGGGCGTGGTGTTTTTACAACCACACACTTTAACAAAGGAGAGCTTTTACTAGAGTATGTTGGGGAAAGAATTACGAAAAAAGAGGGCCTGAAAAGGGAAAAAGACTACAAGGCCTCTCAAGGGAGCTTTCTTTTTTTCTTCCACGATGGGCAAGGACCTAAATGGTAAGAAAATAAAGACATTCTATCATGTTCTTCAACATCATCTCTTAGCTTATTAATGCCACATGTAGTTATAATCTAAGACTGATACTACACCAGCCACCAACTATTTCGAACATACTCTTGTGTACTGAAAGGTCATCATGGGTGCAAGTCTTGCCCACTTTTGTTTGTAGCCCCCAACTCGAAAACACCCACAATCATAACAACTATCTCGAGCATAACATTGGTGTGGAGTATTACAAAGAATTGATTAAACAACTCAAAACCCAAAGCACATGAATTACAAAGTGATTGAACTGTTGCAGTACAATAATGTGTTTCTTTCCTTCCTTCCATTTGTTTTTTAGTATTGATGCAACCAATGCAACTGGTCAGGCTCGAATGGTGAATGATGCAGTGGGAAAAGCTGTTAACTGTAAGATGGTTCTTTTTCACGGCAGCATATGTCTCTTTGCAGTAAAAGATATCCAGCCAGGGAAAGAGTTGCGATATGATTATGGGGTTGTTGATTTACCATGGAGAAAGGTTTGTAACTCTTTATTTTAAATACACATTTTAAATCAGTGTTTTGCTAATGACTTCAGCAGATTAAATTCCCATGCCCAATACCAATGTTCATAACAGGTTCCTCAAAATGTCCTCTCACGCTTGAGGTGTGACATTGAAGAAAAGATGAAATATTTTGCCATCTGTTAATTTCAGTGTTTTCATTCTACATGATTTTTGTCAACATCATTTGATAACTCGTTCTCGGTCAGTGAAAACCTGCTATATCATCCAATGAGAAAAAAAAACAACAACAACAAAACCAGGTATTCAGTTGTTGATCAACAAACTAGGTGTTTTATTTCAAAGAGTTGAAAGGTACATGTATATATCTATGCTACAGAAGAAGAAAAGATCTCAAAGAGCTGGGGAGAAAAAATGTAGCCAAACTGCAGATGGTTCAGCTGAGGAATATCTAGAAAGTTTAACTTTTTGCGGCCTAAGGAAGGTTAGTAACTATTTACTTGTATTTTCATTTATATCTTTGATTTTAGAACAATTGAAAAGTGGATGATGTGCAAAATGGTCTAAAAAGTACAGTTCACATGACAATGGGTTTAGAAAGAGGGTCGTCCCTCATCTTGCCTGAAAAGATGAGTCTACTTTCAGTTTACCTTTTTATGGAAATTTACAGAAAATGCTGTTGCTTCAGATTTGTTAATTGAATAGTAATGTGAAATGCAGCAGCATGTATTTCACATTGTCTTAGAAGCAAATAACATATACAAATGACTAATTTTCATAGTTTTTGATTTGTCAGCAATGAAATAAAGTCACATTAGTTTTCAGATATCATTTGTATCCAATGGTTATAAGAAAACATCCAGTCTTGAACAGCTCCGGTATGTCTTTATCAGCTGTTTAAACAACCCCACGTGACATGCTCTCCACAAATAGAACATCGATCAAACTGGAAGGCTCATGAATTTTTGTTTTGGAAGAATAGATTCTACTGGAGTTTATAAATTCCATTTCTTGATTACATGTAAAACCTGTAATTCCCTAAAATACTTGCAGGAATCATTTGGCCGTAAACAAGGTCAGCCGACATCTGCTACAGATTCAAGCTCTACACCGGCACACAACAACATGAGTGATGCAACGACCAATGCTGACAATGACATTGATAATGTTGAACAGGAAGGTAAGGAATCTCTCATTGTTCTATGAGTCTTATGATGAGGTGATTTCAACTGATGAAGCTTGAAAGAGTTGACAGTTTTTTGGCTACAGAATCCTGCAGTCACACCTCTTTTTTTTAAGTAGCGTGATATATATGGCCCATATTTACCAATCATATGGTTTATCTACTGTGTTTGTCCACACCAGATTGGTCATGACCATGGACCCTCTACCAGAGGGTCCTTGATGAAACTAACACATCTCCTTTCTGTTTCTATGGTATATCTACTGTGTGGGTCCACACTGCATTTGTCATGAAACTGGTCACACATCTCCTTTCTGTTTCTATGGTATATCTACTGTGTGGGTCCACACTGCATTTGTCATGAAACTGGTCACACATCTCCTTTCTGTTTCTATGGTATATCTACTGTGTGGGTCCACACTGCATTGGTCATGAAACTGGTCACACATCTCCTTTCTGTTTCTATGGTATATCTACTGTGTGGGTCCACACTGCATTGGTCATGAAACTGGTCACACATCTCCTTTCTGTTTCTATGGTATATCTACTGTGTGGGTCCACACTGCATTTGTCATGAAACTGGTCACACATCTCCTTTCTGTTTCTATGGTATATCTACTGTGTGGGTCCACACTGCATTGGTCATGAAACTGGTCACACATCTCCTTTCTGTTTCTATGGTATATCTACTGTGTGGGTCCACACTGCATTGGTCATGAAACTGGTCACACATCTCCTTTCTGTTTCTATGGTATATCTACTGTGTGGGTCCACACTGCATTGGTCATGAAACTGGTCACACATCTCCTTTCTGTTTCTATGGTATATCTACTGTGTGGGTCCACACTGCATTGGTCATGAAACTGGTCACACATCTCCTTTCTGTTTCTATGGTATATCTACTGTGTGGGTCCACACTGCATTGGTCATGAAACTGGTCACACATCTCCTTTCTGTTTCTATGGTATATCTACTGTGTGGGTCCACACTGCATTGGTCATGAAACTGGTCACACATCTCCTTTCTGTTTGTATGGTATATCTACTGTGTGGGTCCACACTGCATTGGTCATGAAACTGGTCACACATCTCCTTTCTGTTTCTATGGTATATCTACTGTGTGGGTCCACACTGCATTGGTCATGAAACTGGTCACACATCTCCTTTCTGTTTCTATGGTAAATCTACTGTGTGGGTCCACACTGCATTGGTCATGAAACTGTTCACACATCTCCTTTCTGTTTCTATGGTATATCTACTGTGTGGGTCCACACTGCATTGGTCATGAAACTGGTCACACATCTCCTTTCTGTTTCTATGGTATATCTACTGTGTGGGTCCACACTGCATTGGTCATGAAACTGGTCACACATCTCCTTTCTGTTTCTATGGTATATCTACTGTGTGGGTCCACACTGCATTGGTCGTGAAACTGGTCACACATCTCCTTTCTGTTTCTATGGTATATCTACTGTGTGGGTCCACACTGCATTGGTCATGAAACTGGTCACACATCTCCTTTCTGTTTCTATGGTAAATCTACTGTGTGGGTTCACACTGCATTGGTCATGAAACTGGTCACACATCTCCTTTTATGTTTCTATGGTATATCTACTGTGTGGGTCCACACTGCATTGGTCATGAAACTGGTCACACATCTCCTTTCTGTTTCTATGGTATATCTACTGTGTGGGTCCACACTGCATTGGTCATGAAACTGGTCACACATCTCCTTTCTGTTTCTATGGTATATCTACTGTGTGGGTCCACACTGCATTGGTCATGAAACTGGTCACACATCTCCTTTCTGTTTCTATGGTATATCTACTGTGTGGGTCCACACTGCATTGGTCATGAAACTGGTCACACATCTCCTTTCTGTTTCTATGGTATATCTACTGTGTGGGTCCACACTGCATTGGTCATGAAACTGGTCACACATCTCCTTTCTGTTTCTATGGTAAATCTACTGTGTGGGTCCACACTGCATTGGTCATGAAACTGTTCACACATCTCTTATCTGATTCTATGGTCCATGGGTTTATCCCCCCAAGCGGTGAAAAAAAAAAAAATTCAGTCGATAGAATAATGACGTTCATATGAAAAAGGTTTATCCTGCTGGTAAGTCTGACGTAGCCGGAAGTTCTGTAGTAAGGATGTTAATGAACATGCATCCATTAGGTTACACTGCACTTGCAGCTCCAAAACGTCATCACTTTCCAGAGGATAACGGTACAGTAAGAACGCAAGTTTCGATATCATTCCCCAATTTTCAACACTGACAGCGTCCCAGCTGCAATGCCAACGGCAATGGTGGGGTGTGTCACTCGCGCGTTTAGATTCACCTATAAGCAAAACCAGCTTCATTTCTAATTTATTGTATTGTCATATGTATGATAATAGTTTCCTTTTAACAAAGGGATGACATTTATGATGTGCTTGGTTTTATGGTTACACCAGGATGTATTTACTCAGTGCTTCATTGAGTAAAGCAGGAAAAATCCACAAGCTACTTAGGTGGGATTTGAATTCCTGTGTTACAACACAGCAGATGTTGTAACGACACAGAGTAGTGTAGATTGTCACCTGAGTAGCTTTTGGATACTTGCGGAAGTATTTACTATAAACTGCTTATCACATATAGCATAAATATTATTTATTTCCAATACAATTAAATGTGGTTCCGAAAAGTCACGTGATTTTCAAAGTTAGTTTTACTTCCAGCCGTGTAAAAGTAGTTTACTGAACCAAATTTAAGTTGTTTTTTATACTATTATTCATGAGTATTTGACAAAAAATACTATGTATTCAGATTATGGATACAAGCTATAAATAATGATGAAAAATCAAACGTAAGATTCGCTTTCAGAAAGTCCGTGCAGCGGATGAGTGTTTTACTGCGCAGCAGCATGGGAGCTAGCGGAATGTAAACCTTACAGCCAGTGCCCTGTCTCGTGGGGCCAGAGATACAAAGCCCGGGGGCATGACCTTTGACCTTTGACCACTGACCCCATACGCTGACCTTTGACCGCGTTTTGTTTTTTTCCCATTTTTCGTTAATTACGTGATATTTTGATGATATTTTTTTTACAAAAACCATTTGAAAATTATTGTCTGTGATTCCATATCACTTAATTTGGTAAACAGTAAGCTGGTGTGTCCCTTTAACTTAAATACAATTTTTTTTACATAATCATTTCAAATGTAAACATTAAACAAACTTCAAAAATAAGCCAGGCAATTATTCTGTTTTCTTTTTATTCCCGATCACATTGCCAGTTGAGCATGAAAAGCAAACTGCAGGTATGTGGTTATTCCATAATTTGTTTTCCAGTCCTTCCAACAAACTTCTCACAACCAAGGTCATTACATGTACTTTCAGTTTTTGTGGGGAAACCACCTTGAGCCACAGTTACAGTTAATCAAACCCCAAAACAGCGGGGTTGGTGGGGGTGGGGGGGAATGTGAAGAGATTTTAGAGCTTCAAGAATACCACCTAAGGCTTTGGCATTCTTCATGAATTAACTTATTTAAAAACGTTTAACTAGCATCATTGTAACAGATATGTAGATTGTGTGTTTTCATACATTTTCTTTCAATCTTTGACAAAATATCTAATGACTGAATTTGAACAAATTTTCGCTAGAGCAAGTGCACCTGCATTTTTGTATTTAAAAAAATGGGTCTTTTAGGGCAGGAAAATATAACAAATATAAATTTTTGGGACCACAACAACCCTGAAATATGCGTTTCCCAGCATGCAGCACAGAGCATATTGCATGTTTCCACCCCATCTGTGTTTTTCCTAAAGTTAATTGTCTTACATACAGGCTTTAAGTTTTTGTATGCTTACAGACTCAAGCCTCATGCAGAATATTTCTGCATGAATGGAATTTCTGTCCACTTAATTAACATTTTGTTAATACAGACCTGTTGTGATCATCACCCTTCTGTGGTTGCTATTGTACCCAGTTTTAAGTGAATTGCAGTGATGGTGTATTACTTTATAAAGCTGTTGTATTAGTCAGAAATGATCAATGATTGCATGTAAATGATTCAATCCTACTGATAACAGATCATAAGGCATATTGTTTATTTAATTTCTATGTTTTTTATTTCTCTTTTTTTAGTAAGAAATTTTAGAGACTGCAATCGTTTTTTAAAGGAACTTTGGGTACCAATATTTTGCCAGTCATTTCTAACATTTCTTGTATTTTTTCTATTCATTATTTTGCAGTTCAAAGTCTACATAGTCAGCCTAAATCTGCAAATGATGTGCTGTTGGAAAAGAAAAGGCTGAAGGTAAGTGCATGCTTGTTTTGGATTCATGTTTTGATCACTTAGAATTAGAAGACACACTTTGTTTAGACAGTGTACATAAAATTTGTAAGTTTTATGTTGTGGGGATTAGTCAGGTCTTTTAAAAGCATCTATGGGCCGTTCAAACATTTTTCAACCTTTTAACAGTCATAAGGGCATACTGCTTTAACCCATCAAAGTTGTACATACATTATTAATTTTCTCCCTCAGTGTTGATACATAACATATTGTACATTTTATGTCCAAAACTTATCCAGTCAGTTTTCCTTTTGGTTTAGTAATAATTATAACAAAAGGTCGCATCCCCTTTCGGTGAAACTTCATTAAAGTAAAGGCCTTGTTTAAACAGGTAGGAAAAAGGCTATTTAAGGGGATGTTTTTTCTTTTGTATGTGCTACTTTGTAGTGTAGTGACAACAGGCAATTTCGGTACAAAAAGCCAAAATATAATCCTCTTTATTGTGCAGTGTTTCCCACAAAACACAACTCTATAGCATCCATGGTAGAACTGATTAATAATCACTGATATATCAATGCGACCCTCTGCTTCAAATAAACGATTACATGCCAAAATTCTGACTAACATCGGCCATTGAGGCAAGCATTTCAATTAGCACACACCTCAACATCAGGACACAGTAATTCAAACCAATCTCTCTTTCACTTCACTTTTGTGCATTAACTGTTTTGTGATAAGGGAATAAAAGAATTAAGACAAGATCTTACAAGGCAAAGACTTGCAGGGTTGTTTGCTGCGTGATTGAAGGACCAAGCCAAAGACAAGGTCCTCTTTTCCATTTAAGATTGAGCCGGTACTTTCTTATTCCCCTTTATAAATGCCCGTTTCCTTTAAAGGCAGTAATAATGTAGGAAAATCTGTAAAACTTATTTCCCTGTGATGTCCTCAGGCTCTGTTTTGCAAGGATCGAGTCAAATTGCACACATGTACTACAACAATGCTTGGCTCAATTTTACCCACATGATCCGCAATGAAATAAAGTCACATTAGTTTTCAGATATCATTTGTATCCAATGGTTATAAGAAAACATCCAGACTTGAACAGCTCCGGTATGTCTTTATCAGCTGTTTAAACAACCCCACGTGACATGCTCTCCACAAATAGAACATCGATCAAACTGGAAGGCTCATGAATTTTTGTTTTGGAAGAATAGATTCTACTGGAGTTTATAAATTCCATTTCTTGATTACATGTAAAACCTGTAATTCCCTAAAATACTTGCAGGAATCATTTGGCCGTAAACAAGGTCAGCCGACATCTGCTACAGATTCAAGCTCTACACCGGCACACAACAACATGAGTGATGCAACGACCAATGCTGACAATGACATTGATAATGTTGAACAGGAAGGTAAGGAATCTCTCATTGTTCTATGAGTCTTATGATGAGGTGATTTCAACTGATGAAGCTTGAAAGAGTTGACAGTTTTTTGGCTACAGAATCCTGCAGTCACACCTCTTTTTTTTAAGTAGCGTGATATATATGGCCCATATTTACCAATCATATGGTTTATCTACTGTGTTTGTCCACACCAGATTGGTCATGACCATGGACCCTCTACCAGAGGGTCCTTGATGAAACTAACACATCTCCTTTCTGTTTCTATGGTATATCTACTGTGTGGGTCCACACTGCATTGGTCATGAAACTGGTCACACATCTCCTTTCTGTTTCTATGGTAAATCTACTGTGTGGGTCCACACTGCATTGGTCATGAAACTGGTCACACATCTCCTTTCTGTTTCTATAGTATATCTACTGTGTGGGTCCACACTGCATTGGTCATGAAACTGGTCACACATCTCCATTCTGTTTCTATGGTATATCTACTGTGTGGGTCCACACTGCATTGGTCATGAAACTGGTCACACATCTCCTTTCTGTTTCTATGGTAAATCTACTGTGTGGGTCCACACTGCATTGGTCATGAAACTGGTCACACATCTCCTTTCTGTTTCTATAGTATATCTACTGTGTGGGTCCACACTGCATTGGTCATGAAACTGGTCACACATCTCCTTTCTGTTTCTATGGTATATCTACTGTGTGGGTCCACACTGCATTGGTCATGAAACTGGTCACACATCTCCTTTCTGTTTCTATGGTATATCTACTGTGTGGGTCCACACTGCATTGGTCATGAAACTGGTCACACATCTCCTTTCTGTTTCTATGGTATATCTACTGTGTGGGTCCACACTGCATTGGTCATGAAACTGGTCACACATCTCCTTTCTGTTTCTATAGTATATCTACTGTGTGGGTCCACACTGCATTGGTCATGAAACTGGTCACACATCTCCTTTCTGTTTCTATGGTAAATCTACTGTGTGGGTCCACACTGTGATCATCACCCTTCTGTGGTTGCTATTGTACCCAGTTTTAAGTAAATTGCAGTGATGGTGTATTACTTTATAAAGCTGTTGTATTAGTCAGAAATGATCAATGATTGCATGTAAATGATTCAATCCTACTGATAACAGATCATAAGGCATATTGTTTATTTAATTTCTATGTTTTTTATTTCTCTTTTTTTAGTAAGAAATTTTAGAGACTGCAATCGTTTTTTAAAGGAACTTTGGGTACCAATATTTTGCCAGTCATTTCTAACATTTCTTGTATTTTTTCTATTCATTATTTTGCAGTTCAAAGTCTACATAGTCAGCCTAAATCTGCAAATGATGTGCTGTTGGAAAAGAAAAGGCTGAAGGTAAGTGCATGCTTGTTTTGGATTCATGTTTTGATCACTTAGAATTAGAAGACACACTTTGTTTAGACAGTGTACATAAAATTTGTAAGTTTTATGTTGTGGGGATTAGTCAGGTCTTTTAAAAGCATCTATGGGCCGTTCAAACATTTTTCAACCTTTTAACAGTCATAAGGGCATACTGCTTTAACCCATCAAAGTTGTACATACATTATTAATTTTCTCCCTCAGTGTTGATACATAACATATTGTACATTTTATGTCCAAAACTTATCCAGTCAGTTTTCCTTTTGGTTTAGTAATAATTATAACAAAAGGTCGCATCCCCTTTCGGTGAAACTTCATTAAAGTAAAGGCCTTGTTTAAACAGGTAGGAAAAAGGCTATTTAAGGGGATGTTTTTTCTTTTGTATGTGCTACTTTGTAGTGTAGTGACAACAGGCAATTTCGGTACAAAAAGCCAAAATATAATCCTTTTAATTGTGCAGTGTTTCCCACAAAACACAACTCTATAGCATCCATGGTAGAACTGATTAATAATCACTGATATATCAATGCGACCCTCTGCTTCAAATAAACGATTACATGCCAAAATTCTGACTAACATCGGCCATTGAGGCAAGCATTTCAATTAGCACACACCTCAACATCAGGACACAGTAATTCAAACCAATCTCTCTTTCACTTCACTTTTGTGCATTAACTGTTTTGTGATAAGGGAATAAAAGAATTAAGACAAGATCTTACAAGGCAAAGACTTGCAGGGTTGTTTGCTGCGTGATTGAAGGACCAAGCCAAAGACAAGGCCCTCTTTTCCATTTAAGATTGAGCCGGTACTTTCTTATTCCCCTTTATAAATGCCCGTTTCCTTTAAAGGCAGTAATAATGTAGGAAAATCTGTAAAACTTATTTCCCTGTGATGTCCTCAGGCTCTGTTTTGCAAGGATCGAGTCAAATTGCACACATGTACTACAACAATGCTTGGCTCAATTTTACCCACATGATCCGCAATGAAATAAAGTCACATTAGTTTTCAGATATCATTTGTATCCAATGGTTATAAGAAAACATCCAGACTTGAACAGCTCCGGTATGTCTTTATCAGCTGTTTAAACAACCCCACGTGACATGCTCTCCACAAATAGAACATCGATCAAACTGGAAGGCTCATGAATTTTTGTTTTGGAAGAATAGATTCTACTGGAGTTTATAAATTCCATTTCTTGATTACATGTAAAACCTGTAATTCCCTAAAATACTTGCAGGAATCATTTGGCCGTAAACAAGGTCAGCCGACATCTGCTACAGATTCAAGCTCTACACCGGCACACAACAACATGAGTGATGCAACGACCAATGCTGACAATGACATTGATAATGTTGAACAGGAAGGTAAGGAATCTCTCATTGTTCTATGAGTCTTATGATGAGGTGATTTCAACTGATGAAACTTGAAAGAGTTGACAGTTTTTTGGCTACAGAATCCTGCAGTCACACCTCTTTTTTTTAAGTAGCGTGATATATATGGCCCATAGTTACCAATCATATGGTTTATCTACTGTGTTTGTCCACACCAGATTGGTCATGACCATGGACCCTCTACCAGAGGGTCCTTGATGAAACTAACACATCTCCTTTCTGTTTCTATGGTATATCTACTGTGTGGGTCCACACTGCATTGGTCATGAAACTGGTCACACATCTCCTTTCTGTTTCTATGGTATATCTACTGTGTGGGTCCACACTGCATTGGTCATGAAACTGGTCACACATCTCCTTTCTGTTTCTATGGTATATCTACTGTGTGGGTCCACACTGCATTGGTCATGAAACTGGTCACACATCTCCTTTCTGTTTCTATGGTATATCTACTGTGTGGGTCCACACTGCATTGGTCGTGAAACTGGTCACACATCTCCTTTCTGTTTCTATGGTATATCTACTGTGTGGGTCCACACTGCATTGGTCGTGAAACTGGTCACACATCTCCTTTCTGTTTCTATGGTATATCTACTGTGTGGGTCCACACTGCATTGGTCATGAAACTGGTCACACATCTCCTTTCTGTTTCTATGGTAAATCTACTGTGTGGGTCCACACTGCATTGGTCATGAAACTGGTCACACATCTCCTTTCTGTTTCTATGGTAAATCTACTGTGTGGGTCCACACTGCATTGGTCATGAAACTGGTCACACATCTCCTTTCTGTTTCTATGGTAAATCTACTGTGTGGGTCCACACTGCATTGGTCGTGAAACTGGTCACACATCTCCTTTCTGTTTCTATGGTAAATCTACTGTGTGGGTCCACACTGCATTGGTCATGAAACTGGTCACACATCTCCTTTCTGTTTCTATGGTATATCTACTGTGTGGGTCCACACTGCATTGGTCATGAAACTGGTCACACATCTCCTTTCTGTTTCTATGGTAAATCTACTGTGTGGGTCCACACTGCATTGGTCATGAAACTGGTCACACATCTCCTTTCTGTTTCTATAGTATATCTACTGTGTGGGTCCACACTGCATTGGTCATGAAACTGGTCACACATCTCCTTTCTGTTTCTATGGTATATCTACTGTGTGGGTCCACACTGCATTGGTCATGAAACTGGTCACACATCTCCTTTCTGTTTCTATGGTAAATCTACTGTGTGGGTCCACACTGTGATCATCACCCTTCTGTGGTTGCTATTGTACCCAGTTTTAAGTAAATTGCAGTGATGGTGTATTACTTTATAAAGCTGTTGTATTAGTCAGAAATGATCAATGATTGCATATAAATGATTCAATCCTACTGATAACAGATCATAAGGCATATTGTTTATTTAATTTCTATGTTTTTTATTTCTCTTTTTTTAGTAAGAAATTTTAGAGACTGCAATCGTTTTTTAAAGGAACTTTGGGTACCAATATTTTGCCAGTCATTTCTAACATTTCTTGTATTTTTTCTATTCATTATTTTGCAGTTCAAAGTCTACATAGTCAGCCTAAATCTGCAAATGATGTGCTGTTGGAAAAGAAAAGGCTGAAGGTAAGTGCATGCTTGTTTTGGATTCATGTTTTGATCACTTAGAATTAGAAGACACACTTTGTTTAGACAGTGTACATAAAATTTGTAAGTTTTATGTTGTGGGGATTAGTCAGGTCTTTTAAAAGCATCTATGGGCCGTTCAAACATTTTTCAACCTTTTAACAGTCATAAGGGCATACTGCTTTAACCCATCAAAGTTGTACATACATTATTAATTTTCTCCCTCAGTGTTGATACATAACATATTGTACATTTTATGTCCAAAACTTATCCAGTCAGTTTTCCTTTTGGTTTAGTAATAATTATAACAAAAGGTCGCATCCCCTTTCGGTGAAACTTCATTAAAGTAAAGGCCTTGTTTAAACAGGTAGGAAAAAGGCTATTTAAGGGGATGTTTTTTCTTTTGTATGTGCTACTTTGTAGTGTAGTGACAACAGGCAATTTCGGTACAAAAAGCCAAAATATAATCCTTTTAATTGTGCAGTGTTTCCCACAAAACACAACTCTATAGCATCCATGGTAGAACTGATTAATAATCACTGATATATCAATGCGACCCTCTGCTTCAAATAAACGATTACATGCCAAAATTCTGACTAACATCGGCCATTGAGGCAAGCATTTCAATTAGCACACACCTCAACATCAGGACACAGTAATTCAAACCAATCTCTCTTTCACTTCACTTTTGTGCATTAACTGTTTTGTGATAAGGGAATAAAAGAATTAAGACAAGATCTTACAAGGCAAAGACTTGCAGGGTTGTTTGCTGCGTGATTGAAGGACCAAGCCAAAGACAAGGCCCTCTTTTCCATTTAAGATTGAGCCGGTACTTTCTTATTCCCCTTTATAAATGCCCGTTTCCTTTAAAGGCAGTAATAATGTAGGAAAATCTGTAAAACTTATTTCCCTGTGATGTCCTCAGGCTCTGTTTTGCAAGGATCGAGTCAAATTGCACACATGTACTACAACAATGCTTGGCTCAATTTTACCCACATGATCCGCAATGAAATAAAGTCACATTAGTTTTCAGATATCATTTGTATCCAATGGTTATAAGAAAACATCCAGACTTGAACAGCTCCGGTATGTCTTTATCAGCTGTTTAAACAACCCCACGTGACATGCTCTCCACAAATAGAACATCGATCAAACTGGAAGGCTCATGAATTTTTGTTTTGGAAGAATAGATTCTACTGGAGTTTATAAATTCCATTTCTTGATTACATGTAAAACCTGTAATTCCCTAAAATACTTGCAGGAATCATTTGGCCGTAAACAAGGTCAGCCGACATCTGCTACAGATTCAAGCTCTACACCGGCACACAACAACATGAGTGATGCAACGACCAATGCTGACAATGACATTGATAATGTTGAACAGGAAGGTAAGGAATCTCTCATTGTTCTATGAGTCTTATGATGAGGTGATTTCAACTGATGAAACTTGAAAGAGTTGACAGTTTTTTGGCTACAGAATCCTGCAGTCACACCTCTTTTTTTTAAGTAGCGTGATATATATGGCCCATAGTTACCAATCATATGGTTTATCTACTGTGTTTGTCCACACCAGATTGGTCATGACCATGGACCCTCTACCAGAGGGTCCTTGATGAAACTAACACATCTCCTTTCTGTTTCTATGGTATATCTACTGTGTGGGTCCACACTGCATTGGTCATGAAACTGGTCACACATCTCCTTTCTGTTTCTATGGTATATCTACTGTGTGGGTCCACACTGCATTGGTCATGAAACTGGTCACACATCTCCTTTCTGTTTCTATGGTATATCTACTGTGTGGGTCCACACTGCATTGGTCATGAAACTGGTCACACATCTCCTTTCTGTTTCTATGGTATATCTACTGTGTGGGTCCACACTGCATTGGTCGTGAAACTGGTCACACATCTCCTTTCTGTTTCTATGGTATATCTACTGTGTGGGTCCACACTGCATTGGTCGTGAAACTGGTCACACATCTCCTTTCTGTTTCTATGGTAAATCTACTGTGTGGGTCCACACTGCATTGGTCATGAAACTGGTCACACATCTCCTTTCTGTTTCTATGGTATATCTACTGTGTGGGTCCACACTGCATTGGTCATGAAACTGGTCACACATCTCCTTTCTGTTTCTATGGTAAATCTACTGTGTGGGTCCACACTGCATTGGTCATGAAACTGGTCACACATCTCCTTTCTGTTTCTATAGTATATCTACTGTGTGGGTCCACACTGCATTGGTCATGAAACTGGTCACACATCTCCTTTCTGTTTCTATGGTATATCTACTGTGTGGGTCCACACTGCATTGGTCATGAAACTGGTCACACATCTCCTTTCTGTTTCTATGGTAAATCTACTGTGTGGGTCCACACTGTGATCATCACCCTTCTGTGGTTGCTATTGTACCCAGTTTTAAGTAAATTGCAGTGATGGTGTATTACTTTATAAAGCTGTTGTATTAGTCAGAAATGATCAATGATTGCATATAAATGATTCAATCCTACTGATAACAGATCATAAGGCATATTGTTTATTTAATTTCTATGTTTTTTATTTCTCTTTTTTTAGTAAGAAATTTTAGAGACTGCAATCGTTTTTTAAAGGAACTTTGGGTACCAATATTTTGCCAGTCATTTCTAACATTTCTTGTATTTTTTCTATTCATTATTTTGCAGTTCAAAGTCTACATAGTCAGCCTAAATCTGCAAATGATGTGCTGTTGGAAAAGAAAAGGCTGAAGGTAAGTGCATGCTTGTTTTGGATTCATGTTTTGATCACTTAGAATTAGAAGACACACTTTGTTTAGACAGTGTACATAAAATTTGTAAGTTTTATGTTGTGGGGATTAGTCAGGTCTTTTAAAAGCATCTATGGGCCGTTCAAACATTTTTCAACCTTTTAACAGTCATAAGGGCATACTGCTTTAACCCATCAAAGTTGTACATACATTATTAATTTTCTCCCTCAGTGTTGATACATAACATATTGTACATTTTATGTCCAAAACTTATCCAGTCAGTTTTCCTTTTGGTTTAGTAATAATTATAACAAAAGGTCGCATCCCCTTTCGGTGAAACTTCATTAAAGTAAAGGCCTTGTTTAAACAGGTAGGAAAAAGGCTATTTAAGGGGATGTTTTTTCTTTTGTATGTGCTACTTTGTAGTGTAGTGACAACAGGCAATTTCGGTACAAAAAGCCAAAATATAATCCTTTTAATTGTGCAGTGTTTCCCACAAAACACAACTCTATAGCATCCATGGTAGAACTGATTAATAATCACTGATATATCAATGCGACCCTCTGCTTCAAATAAACGATTACATGCCAAAATTCTGACTAACATCGGCCATTGAGGCAAGCATTTCAATTAGCACACACCTCAACATCAGGACACAGTAATTCAAACCAATCTCTCTTTCACTTCACTTTTGTGCATTAACTGTTTTGTGATAAGGGAATAAAAGAATTAAGACAAGATCTTACAAGGCAAAGACTTGCAGGGTTGTTTGCTGCGTGATTGAAGGACCAAGCCAAAGACAAGGTCCTCTTTTCCATTTAAGATTGAGCCGGTACTTTCTTATTCCCCTTTATAAATGCCCGTTTCCTTTAAAGGCAGTAATAATGTAGGAAAATCTGTAAAACTTATTTCCCTGTGATGTCCTCAGGCTCTGTTTTGCAAGGATCGAGTCAAATTGCACACATGTACTACAACAATGCTTGGCTCAATTTTACCCACATGATCCGCAATGAAATAAAGTCACATTAGTTTTCAGATATCATTTGTATCCAATGGTTATAAGAAAACATCCAGACTTGAACAGCTCCGGTATGTCTTTATCAGCTGTTTAAACAACCCCACGTGACATGCTCTCCACAAATAGAACATCGATCAAACTGGAAGGCTCATGAATTTTTGTTTTGGAAGAATAGATTCTACTGGAGTTTATAAATTCCATTTCTTGATTACATGTAAAACCTGTAATTCCCTAAAATACTTGCAGGAATCATTTGGCCGTAAACAAGGTCAGCCGACATCTGCTACAGATTCAAGCTCTACACCGGCACACAACAACATGAGTGATGCAACGACCAATGCTGACAATGACATTGATAATGTTGAACAGGAAGGTAAGGAATCTCTCATTGTTCTATGAGTCTTATGATGAGGTGATTTCAACTGATGAAGCTTGAAAGAGTTGACAGTTTTTTGGCTACAGAATCCTGCAGTCACACCTCTTTTTTTTAAGTAGCGTGATATATATGGCCCATATTTACCAATCATATGGTTTATCTACTGTGTTTGTCCACACCAGATTGGTCATGACCATGGACCCTCTACCAGAGGGTCCTTGATGAAACTAACACATCTCCTTTCTGTTTCTATGGTATATCTACTGTGTGGGTCCACACTGCATTGGTCATGAAACTGGTCACACATCTCCTTTCTGTTTCTATGGTAAATCTACTGTGTGGGTCCACACTGCATTGGTCATGAAACTGGTCACACATCTCCTTTCTGTTTCTATAGTATATCTACTGTGTGGGTCCACACTGCATTGGTCATGAAACTGGTCACACATCTCCATTCTGTTTCTATGGTATATCTACTGTGTGGGTCCACACTGCATTGGTCATGAAACTGGTCACACATCTCCTTTCTGTTTCTATGGTAAATCTACTGTGTGGGTCCACACTGCATTGGTCATGAAACTGGTCACACATCTCCTTTCTGTTTCTATAGTATATCTACTGTGTGGGTCCACACTGCATTGGTCATGAAACTGGTCACACATCTCCTTTCTGTTTCTATGGTATATCTACTGTGTGGGTCCACACTGCATTGGTCATGAAACTGGTCACACATCTCCTTTCTGTTTCTATGGTATATCTACTGTGTGGGTCCACACTGCATTGGTCATGAAACTGGTCACACATCTCCTTTCTGTTTCTATGGTATATCTACTGTGTGGGTCCACACTGCATTGGTCATGAAACTGGTCACACATCTCCTTTCTGTTTCTATAGTATATCTACTGTGTGGGTCCACACTGCATTGGTCATGAAACTGGTCACACATCTCCTTTCTGTTTCTATGGTAAATCTACTGTGTGGGTCCACACTGTGATCATCACCCTTCTGTGGTTGCTATTGTACCCAGTTTTAAGTAAATTGCAGTGATGGTGTATTACTTTATAAAGCTGTTGTATTAGTCAGAAATGATCAATGATTGCATGTAAATGATTCAATCCTACTGATAACAGATCATAAGGCATATTGTTTATTTAATTTCTATGTTTTTTATTTCTCTTTTTTTAGTAAGAAATTTTAGAGACTGCAATCGTTTTTTAAAGGAACTTTGGGTACCAATATTTTGCCAGTCATTTCTAACATTTCTTGTATTTTTTCTATTCATTATTTTGCAGTTCAAAGTCTACATAGTCAGCCTAAATCTGCAAATGATGTGCTGTTGGAAAAGAAAAGGCTGAAGGTAAGTGCATGCTTGTTTTGGATTCATGTTTTGATCACTTAGAATTAGAAGACACACTTTGTTTAGACAGTGTACATAAAATTTGTAAGTTTTATGTTGTGGGGATTAGTCAGGTCTTTTAAAAGCATCTATGGGCCGTTCAAACATTTTTCAACCTTTTAACAGTCATAAGGGCATACTGCTTTAACCCATCAAAGTTGTACATACATTATTAATTTTCTCCCTCAGTGTTGATACATAACATATTGTACATTTTATGTCCAAAACTTATCCAGTCAGTTTTCCTTTTGGTTTAGTAATAATTATAACAAAAGGTCGCATCCCCTTTCGGTGAAACTTCATTAAAGTAAAGGCCTTGTTTAAACAGGTAGGAAAAAGGCTATTTAAGGGGATGTTTTTTCTTTTGTATGTGCTACTTTGTAGTGTAGTGACAACAGGCAATTTCGGTACAAAAAGCCAAAATATAATCCTTTTAATTGTGCAGTGTTTCCCACAAAACACAACTCTATAGCATCCATGGTAGAACTGATTAATAATCACTGATATATCAATGCGACCCTCTGCTTCAAATAAACGATTACATGCCAAAATTCTGACTAACATCGGCCATTGAGGCAAGCATTTCAATTAGCACACACCTCAACATCAGGACACAGTAATTCAAACCAATCTCTCTTTCACTTCACTTTTGTGCATTAACTGTTTTGTGATAAGGGAATAAAAGAATTAAGACAAGATCTTACAAGGCAAAGACTTGCAGGGTTGTTTGCTGCGTGATTGAAGGACCAAGCCAAAGACAAGGTCCTCTTTTCCATTTAAGATTGAGCCGGTACTTTCTTATTCCCCTTTATAAATGCCCGTTTCCTTTAAAGGCAGTAATAATGTAGGAAAATCTGTAAAACTTATTTCCCTGTGATGTCCTCAGGCTCTGTTTTGCAAGGATCGAGTCAAATTGCACACATGTACTACAACAATGCTTGGCTCAATTTTACCCACATGATCCGCAATGAAATAAAGTCACATTAGTTTTCAGATATCATTTGTATCCAATGGTTATAAGAAAACATCCAGACTTGAACAGCTCCGGTATGTCTTTATCAGCTGTTTAAACAACCCCACGTGACATGCTCTCCACAAATAGAACATCGATCAAACTGGAAGGCTCATGAATTTTTGTTTTGGAAGAATAGATTCTACTGGAGTTTATAAATTCCATTTCTTGATTACATGTAAAACCTGTAATTCCCTAAAATACTTGCAGGAATCATTTGGCCGTAAACAAGGTCAGCCGACATCTGCTACAGATTCAAGCTCTACACCGGCACACAACAACATGAGTGATGCAACGACCAATGCTGACAATGACATTGATAATGTTGAACAGGAAGGTAAGGAATCTCTCATTGTTCTATGAGTCTTATGATGAGGTGATTTCAACTGATGAAGCTTGAAAGAGTTGACAGTTTTTTGGCTACAGAATCCTGCAGTCACACCTCTTTTTTTTAAGTAGCGTGATATATATGGCCCATAGTTACCAATCATATGGTTTATCTACTGTGTTTGTCCACACCAGATTGGTCATGACCATGGACCCTCTACCAGAGGGTCCTTGATGAAACTAACACATCTCCTTTCTGTTTCTATGGTATATCTACTGTGTGGGTCCACACTGCATTTGTCATGAAACTGGTCACACATCTCCTTTCTGTTTCTATGGTATATCTACTGTGTGGGTCCACACTGCATTGGTCATGAAACTGGTCACACATCTCCTTTCTGTTTCTATGGTAAATCTACTGTGTGGGTCCACACTGCATTGGTCATGAAACTGGTCACACATCTCCTTTCTGTTTCTATAGTATATCTACTGTGTGGGTCCACACTGCATTGGTCATGAAACTGGTCACACATCTCCTTTCTGTTTCTATGGTATATCTACTGTGTGGGTCCACACTGCATTGGTCATGAAACTGGTCACACATCTCCTTTCTGTTTCTATGGTAAATCTACTGTGTGGGTCCATACTGTGATCATCACCCTTCTGTGGTTGCTATTGTACCCAGTTTTAAGTAAATTGCAGTGATGGTGTATTACTTTATAAAGCTGTTGTATTAGTCAGAAATGATCAATGATTGCATGTAAATGATTCAATCCTACTGATAACAGATCATAAGGCATATTGTTTATTTAATTTCTATGTTTTTTATTTCTCTTTTTTTAGTAAGAAATTTTAGAGACTGCAATCGTTTTTTAAAGGAACTTTGGGTACCAATATTTTGCCAGTCATTTCTAACATTTCTTGTATTTTTTCTATTCATTATTTTGCAGTTCAAAGTCTACATAGTCAGCCTAAATCTGCAAATGATGTGCTGTTGGAAAAGAAAAGGCTGAAGGTAAGTGCATGCTTGTTTTGGATTCATGTTTTGATCACTTAGAATTAGAAGACACACTTTGTTTAGACAGTGTACATAAAATTTGTAAGTTTTATGTTGTGGGGATTAGTCAGGTCTTTTAAAAGCATCTATGGGCCGTTCAAACATTTTTCAACCTTTTAACAGTCATAAGGGCATACTGCTTTAACCCATCAAAGTTGTACATACATTATTAATTTTCTCCCTCAGTGTTGATACATAACATATTGTACATTTTATGTCCAAAACTTATCCAGTCAGTTTTCCTTTTGGTTTAGTAATAATTATAACAAAAGGTCACATCCCCTTTCGGTGAAACTTCATTAAAGTAAAGGCCTTGTTTAAACAGGTAGGAAAAAGGCTATTTAAGGGGATGTTTTTTCTTTTGTATGTGCTACTTTGTAGTGTAGTGACAACAGGCAATTTCGGTACAAAAAGCCAAAATATAATCCTTTTAATTGTGCAGTGTTTCCCACAAAACACAACTCTATAGCATCCATGGTAGAACTGATTAATAATCACTGATATATCAATGCGACCCTCTGCTTCAAATAAACGATTACATGCCAAAATTCTGACTAACATCGGCCATTGAGGCAAGCATTTCAATTAGCACACACCTCAACATCAGGACACAGTAATTCAAACCAATCTCTCTTTCACTTCACTTTTGTGCATTAACTGTTTTGTGATAAGGGAATAAAAGAATTAAGACAAGATCTTACAAGGCAAAGACTTGCAGGGTTGTTTGCTGCGTGATTGAAGGACCAAGCCAAAGACAAGGCCCTCTTTTCCATTTAAGATTGAGCCGGTACTTTCTTATTCCCCTTTATAAATGCCCGTTTCCTTTAAAGGCAGTAATAATGTAGGAAAATCTGTAAAACTTATTTCCCTGTGATGTCCTCAGGCTCTGTTTTGCAAGGATCGAGTCAAATTGCACACATGTACTACAACAATGCTTGGCTCAATTTTACCCACATGATCCGCAATGAAATAAAGTCACATTAGTTTTCAGATATCATTTGTATCCAATGGTTATAAGAAAACATCCAGACTTGAACAGCTCCGGTATGTCTTTATCAGCTGTTTAAACAACCCCACGTGACATGCTCTCCACAAATAGAACATCGATCAAACTGGAAGGCTCATGAATTTTTGTTTTGGAAGAATAGATTCTACTGGAGTTTATAAATTCCATTTCTTGATTACATGTAAAACCTGTAATTCCCTAAAATACTTGCAGGAATCATTTGGCCGTAAACAAGGTCAGCCGACATCTGCTACAGATTCAAGCTCTACACCGGCACACAACAACATGAGTGATGCAACGACCAATGCTGACAATGACATTGATAATGTTGAACAGGAAGGTAAGGAATCTCTCATTGTTCTATGAGTCTTATGATGAGGTGATTTCAACTGATGAAGCTTGAAAGAGTTGACAGTTTTTTGGCTACAGAATCCTGCAGTCACACCTCTTTTTATCAAGTAGTGATATATATGGCCCATAGTTACCAATCATATACTTATTGATTTCTTGAAAAGAAAAATGGGCCACAAAATTATGGCTCGTTAAGAATTTACACCATTTATTTCTTTACCTCTATTGTTTCTATTAAGTGTGTACATAATCATTGCCAAGTTACAAGTAACACTCCTGTTCATTTCTTGTTTAAAGAAGGATGGCCTAGATAAAAATTATTTAAGTGTGCACAGAATGATAGCCCTGATCATATAGTCAAAGCCCTAATTGCATTAGTAAGTTTTACTTAACGGTCTTATGTAAAGATGACTCAAAACATTGTTGACTTTCAATCCACTTGAAATTAAGAAGTCATTTTTTATTTACCACAAAATTGTTGTTTTTTATTCTGTTATCAGAAAGTTTGAACCCGAAGAACAGTCAACTGAGAATATATGATAAGCGACAGTCTTGTTTATACTGTGGAGAACTCATGTCTAAGGCAGCAAGACATTTAAAAGCAATGCATGCAAAAGAAACAGATGTCAAATATGCCATAGCCCAGGAGAAGCACAAGGGTAGGAGGCCAAGCCATGAGTTTGAGAAACTAAGGCTCAAAGGGAACTTTTATCACAATATGAAAGTGCTTTCCACAGGCTCTGGTCAGCTAATTGTTGTCAAGAACCCAGTATTTGGAGAATGTGAATCTTCAGATTATCTGCCATGTCCTTTTTGCCTGGGTTTTTTCCAAAATACATTCTTGTGGCGGCATAAGAAGAGCTGTCAGTTCAGGGAGATTGCTTCATCAGAGCAACAAGACGATGATTCATATCACAAAATCCAACAGGATAGCAAAATGATTGTACAGTCATTTCTTGACCCAGCCAGCCAGAATAATTCTTCCCTGTCTAAGTATGTATTGTCACCTATGATACATGACCAGGTGTCTATGGTTGTTAGAGGAGATAGAATAATCCTTGCTTTGGGAAGAAACCTGATTGATAAAGTTGGTGCTGGGAAGTCGCAATACATTTCACAGAGGCTTCGACAACTAGGAAGACTGGTCCTGACACTGAGATCTTTGACAGAGGGAGAAGAAGTCTTTCTTGCAGATTTCTTGAAGCCTGATCTCTTCGACTTGGTCATACAAGCTGTAATGGTGGTGTGTCAACTTAAAGAAAACACTCCTGAAAGTGGAACACCAGAATTTGGTATTCCTTCTCTGTCCCTTAAACTTGGGCATTCTTTGAAAAAGTCTGCCTTGATCTTACAAGGGGAAGCTCTAAGAAATAGAGACAGCGAGTTGTTGGAGACTGCCAAGATGTATCTTCAACTCCATGAGAGCGAATGGTCTGATAAAATAGCATCTCATGCTCTAAGTACAATGGCAAACCTGAAGTTTAACAAGCCAGACATATTGCCAGTAACATCTGACTTGATCAAGTTGAGACAGTTCTTACTTGATGAGATTCAAGTTCGTTGTAGGAGCCTTGAGCAGCATCCTTCACCAGAAAACTGGACAGCTCTAGTGGAAGTGTGTCTTTCTAGACTCATCGTTTTCAACAAGCGTAGAGGTGGAGAAGCTTCAAGGTTACTGTGCAAACCCTACGAAGAACGACCAGTTTGGCAACACTTTGCCAATGAGGAAATAAACAATTCACTGACTGAGCTGGAGAAGCAGCTAAGCAGTAGGTAAGTATACAAAATTCAATCACAGAGCTAATTGTAAAACAGGAGTTTAAATGAAAGCTAACAGATCATAATCTGACCAACCACCTGCCTAGCCCAATAAAAAAAGCATTGTAGATGCATCGTAACATCTAGCTGTGCACTGATTCTGTGTTTGTATGGAATGGATGCCTCTGCCATTTCTCTGATAATTTATATTGTTGCTTTGTTGGAGAAGCTGGTGTATGTTTTTGTGCATCAAACTTGAACCTTCTTGCTCTGATGCTTTAAACAGTACAAGAAAAATTGTACAACATTATCTGACCGTTACAGTTGTCTTCCATTCTACACAATGTTGACTATCATTGGTACACTGAACTTCTGTAGGGTACTTGTGTTTCATGGAGTCATACTAGAACTACAACTGCCCCAAGTCCGACTAGAAAATGATGCTGATCTATTAATTAAAAGATTTGATGTGTTGCATGCTCACACATTAAAATGTACCATTGGCAAATGATAAAAAATGCTAGTTTTGCCAAGACAATGAAAGTCACAAGCAAGGTGAGTTTTGAAGTGAACTGTTTGTTCTGTTTCAGACTTGACATGGTGCAAATCAGAGGAAAGAGGGGACGTGCTGTGCCACTTCTCCTGACCAAAGATGTAAAGCAAGCCATCAGCATTCTGCAAGAGCAACGTGAAGCATCCGGTGTGCTAGCAGAAAATCCCTATGTCTTTGCTCGCCCTAGGAACTCTAAAAGACCCATAAGAGGTTGGGATTGCTTGAAGGCAGTAGCTACACGGGCCAATCTCAAGGAACCTGGGGCAATAACCAGTACTAAACTGAGAAAATACGTTGCAACTGTGTCCCAAATCATCGACCTCAGTAACAACGAGCTTGACTGGCTTGCACGTCACCTAGGACACGACATTAATGTCCACAGGGATTTCTATCGCAAGCATGAGTCCACAATTGAGTTGGCTAAGGTTAGCAAGCTCTTGGTTGCTGTCGATCAAGGAAAGGTGTCAAAACTGTCTGGTCGAAAGCTTGATGACATCACACTAGATGGTATGTATAAAAGTGTTGCATGTCTTGTAGGATATGGTCATTTGTGTTCTGTACACATTGTTATTGTTCGCATAATTTGTGAGGTCAAATTACGCCCCCACTTTTGTACAAAAAACTTTTACAGAGAAAAATATTAAATGATAACAACAAACTATATTTTACATTGCGGTACAGCCTGCACAACTCTATGATGTAACCTGAAGCTAATTAAATTTGTGAGAGCAAATTTTACCCCTTGCTTGTGGACAATGCAGGAATAAAAACAGCAGTTTACAACGTGGCTCATCTAGTTTTTAAAATATTCATCTTGAAACAAACAAAGAGACACACAAATTTCATCAAAATCAACCTTAACTTTTTCAAGAAAGTAATTAATTGTTTTCTGGAAATAATTTTGGTTGTTCAGCTTGTGTGCTTTTCTAAATTTTTAAATGCTATTTTATGGAATATGACAGCATTTCACAAGAAAATATTTCACATAGAAATTGGGTTTAGTATGATTTTCATACAGTCAGCTTTCGGATTGAAACTAAATATTAATGCTTCCTGTATTGTATATTTAATGCAAGTCATGACATAAACAAGGCAATGTAGAAATGAATAGTCGAAACTACTGTTATTACTGTATTATTACTTTGTTACCAATTTCAAACAGTTTCCTATATAGCAAAAGGAAAACACTTACAAACGTTTATGATCACATTATTTTTTTTCTTTGGTCAAGATCTAACAATTCAGTCATCAAGTGAAGAGGAGGAATCCCAGCATGATGAAGGTTTGTACAGTACAGTAAATTTTCTGCTTAGACGGAGCTGTGCCTAGAGGCTAGAGGGCAGCTAGATTCCCCAGAAAAGGCAGCGAGTATCGCAATATTATTATGCAATGATGTAATTCCTTGCATTATTGATATGTAAACTCACTGCTCTGGGAGATATGTGGGTGAAAAAACAGCAATTGGGGTGGGTTCTTGTTTAAAGGGGCTGAAACTTTATGTGTGCAGTGGAAACCTTGGTTCACACTACAGGGTAGTAGTTACCGAGAGTAATAATTGTTTCCACAAAACAATTGCACTGTGTATTAAAAGGAGCATATTCTCCTACAAATCATAAAAAAATATAGAATCACTAAAATTAATCCTTGCTATCAGGAGTTACCTCTTTTTCCTGAAAGCACCTTTTTTTTAATTATTTTTTTTTACAGCTGTCCATTGAATGCTTAATGTTTTGAAGCTATCCTGTTGAGCAATTGCAGTATGCGATAGAGGGTATAGAGGTGCATCGGTCTCTGTGGGCAACAGGTTGAAAGAAGGATAGAGCAAGGCCATACTATTCACTATTTTTGTACCCTCATTGGAAGTTTTAATGAAGAAAACAACATTCAAGCAAGTTCTCATACTGAAATGAAAATGTTGAGTTTTGTATGTTTTCCTTATTTTCATTCTGCCTTTCCACAGACAGCCATAGAAATGTTATAGGGAGGATCAATTTCAGAGATTTGTATCTTACATTTGGGAGAATATGCTCATTTTAATACGCAGTGCAATGTTGAATCAAATTAATCATAATTTCAAAGAGCAATATTAATCTTGGTATGTATTTTTTTTTGGTACTTGCCTTCTACATATGAACACACTAAATGCCTTCAATGTAGGGTTTTTGAGTGTCGTCATCAATCGGGAGCAGTGAACAGAAGTTTTGTTTTATTGGTATTTTTAGCTGTTTTCATTTACCAATACTTTTAATAAGTACACAAAAATATTGTTTCTCATCTAGCTCACCTCCAGATGCAGGCTTCCCAAGAAAAGGCACCCAGGTAAGAATGAATCTTTCTAAGAACAATCCACACTGTAATGTTATCAGTAAACTAAAAAGCTTTACAGAAACCTTGTTATAAACTGATAGGAGTATCGTAGAGCCACTGCACTTGCAACAGACATTCCCACCTTAGATGGGTCTTGTATTCTATTTGGGTTTAATATGTTGGGGACAAATTATGTAATCTTACTGAGATACTATTTTGTTGTAATAAACATACACAAATCAAAACTGATTTGTTGTTCACAAGGGCTGGACAGTAGTCTATGTTCACCAGCACTATAAATAGTTCATCTATGAAAACTTTCACATTTTGTTGTGATAGTCTTAGAAATATTTTAGTGGTGTAGTTTTTAAGAAATGCATCAACCATTGGATGATTAATATTGTTGTGTTGACAATGCAATTTGTATTAGTAGTCCTTTTTAAGTTGACAGCCTCATTGGCTATACCAATAATTGTGTCTTTCTTTGAGAGCAACACTGCTCCTTTTGAGCAGTTAACCTTTCTATTAACTGTCTTACTTGTGCTTTTTCCATTTAGGGGGGCAGTTAAAAGTGGATGTAAGAGATGTAGGTTTTTAGGTTTTGTGCACTTTTATACCTTAATCTAACATAATCATTGCAATTTTGTTTATAAGTTGGATTTGAAACTTTGCATGTTGGAACTATGATCTAGTAAGGTTTGCGGTAACACCATGTAAGACAATCTCTCTGAGTTGGGGTGGTTCTTAAAAGAGCCGTAGGTTTCAACTCAACGTTTCAGTCAGTATTCTCTGATCGTCTCGTCAGGACTAAAGACGATCAGAGCATACTGATCGAAACTTCGACTTGAAACCTACGGTTATTTTCAGAACCACCCCAACTCACAAGAGAGGTTGTCATTACATGGTTTACTGCAAACCTTTCATTAGCATTTTGTTTATGTTTTGTTGTCACTTTATCTTTATGTTATGTTTACATATTTATATATAAAGGGTGAATAAAGAAATTTTGGCTGATAATAAGTTTGAACCATCAACCTCTCAATTACCATATGATCACTCTTTACCAACTGAGTTAACCGGCCCTATGGTTGATGGGAGGTCATGTGCAATGCTTCCTTTGCTCCGTGGGGTCCATTCACAAGCCAGACAGTACTGCTGATAACCAGGGATCATCACCCCCTGGTTTTATACAACCAGTAAACGGCAGCAGTGAGAATGCACTTCTAAGGGATACAAGCTTTTTATGTATTTACTGAATAAAACACCAGAGATACTGAATAGGAATATCATAGTATTGCCATTCAGGTACTCTGCCAGCTGAGCTATTACCAATGTTAGCCGTCTCCAATTTTTTCAGTCTCTATTTAGGGTGGGGCAGTATAGATTGTTCAACTATATATTATACTGTCATCAGACATGAAAAACAAAAAATCACAAACATTTCCTCATTGTGTATTCCTTTTACCAATATAGGGCTTCCATGGCTCAGTTGGTAGAGCAAGAGCACATCAAACCCTCAATCTCCTCCAGTCAATATTCTTTGTTCACCCAAAATAAATCTAAAAGGCTCATCGTCTGTTTTCCTTGTGATTTATTTAATTTTCTTTTCTTTTTGTTTTTCTTCAAGTGTTGGTGCTAAGAAAAGATAACAGAGAAACGAGCATGGACACAGAAGAGAAAAGTGCTGTGTACGCATCGCTGGGCTCTTATATCAGACAGAACAAGCTTCCTGGGAAACTTGCTTGTGAACAAGCCTTGGCTGCCCATCCATCTCTGGGGAACAGAGATTGGCGGGCAGTCAAATATTGGGTGAAGAACAATTTAACAAAGCTGAGCAGAATGAAACAAAAGTAAGGTAAAATTGGAGATATTACAGTCAAAACCAAAACTACAGTGTGGTCCATGTCAACCAGGGACTAACTATTAAGACTGAGAGGACATTTCCCGAGGAATGTTTGATCATTGTATCTGCTAACCTAGGTGAACCAAATTTTGAAATGTTATTGTCCCAATTTGGAAAATGACATTTTACTTTCATTTTTGGGTCATTATGCAATTCTAGACAAGGCTCATAACATGCTTTTTGATCTTGTGTCAAGGTTACTTGATATGGCCACCTAATATTGCTGTCAGTGTTTGTTCAATGTTTCAATGCTTTTTTTTCATGAAATAGAAGCACGTTTGATGAAATAGCTTTGTCAGGTTGGTTGCATCAAGAAAACATCTTAAAAGAGCATAATGGGTAATAAATTCATGTAGAAAAATAAATACATGATGTAATTTTAATGAGATTATAAAACTGATTTTAATAACTAATACTAAAACAAAAAGTATGCAATATCAAAGATTGCCAGGCTTTGTGGTGTGTAAAGAATTAAAGTCGGGCAGGTTTTC
>CAJVRT020000024.1:0-37709 GCA_911728455.2 Marthasterias glacialis | reverse complement strand
TACACAGCACATCAGATGGAGTTGTACCACAGGAACTTGTACATATGGAAGCCCAACAAGCACCATGAGTAACTACATTGCTGTAATGTCATAGTCTACCAAGCTGCACATGAAAAGTGCTCTTTTACTGTGAGCAAAGTGACTTTTTTATCAGATAGGACCTACATGTAGTTCAATGGACAAGTCTTTGAGGATACCAACTTCTTTGAATTTAACCACTCAATGACATTCTGGTAAACATTGAGGACATACGTGCTACAAGTTCACATCAATATGAACTTCATAAAGGGATTATAACTTTCAGTCAACTTTTTTGTCCAGAGAAAATAAGCCACCTGGTAAGCCTTTTTGAAGACATCCACATTGAGAAACCTTTTCCAGAACAAAAGCCAGCTAGACAATTACAACTACTTTACAAAACAAATCAGACAGGATTGGTTGTAAATGAAGACAACCTCTATGTCATCTCTGTTAACTGCGGGGCCAACAGTTGCTAAGATGTGAAGACCAGGGAGAGAATGTTGAACTTGATGATAAAAAAACAGTTTTCAGAACACATTTTGAAAGCTTTGAAGGATTTATAATTCAATGTGTACAAAGTGAATCATTTGTGAAGGAAATAAAACCGACATGGTTTCGCTGTGAAATGAGCAATCAGTTTCATGACATTTGTTTTCCAAATCACTTGAATCAACAAAATAGATGTTTTAAATTGTAACATGTGACTTTTGATTTCAGATAATTATTATCATTTGGGGCAAACAAATGGTGTTGTGCACAACCCTCCCTGTAATGAACAGAGGTTTGAAAAACCACTGGTGTAACAGTTGATTTATCAATAAGGTATAATTCTCTGCTTTAAATGATGCTATAGAAACTACTGAAGCCTTTTTATTTGAAGGTCCTGTGAAGCTATAGTTTTCAGCCCGTCCATTGTGTTCTTGACCCATCCGGGGGTCATCCTGACCTGCAAATCCAAAACCTAACACCTTAAATTGGCACAGTTCAGACTGTTCTGTGAAACACTGTGCATGTTGTGCATTATTGGTGTCACCTCTAAACCATGGAGGCCGTATAGAAGATGAATGAAAATGGAACTCAGGACAGGCACAAAAATATCATCATAGGGATCAAACCAAAAATACTATGTTGGAAAAAGTTTTGCCGAGAGGTTGAGGTTTTCTCCCAGTGTTTTTAGAACAAAAATCTGGGTTGTACAAAAACCTTATTTTGTTCATTTTTATGAACAGCTAGTTTATCGATAATGTGAAAATTAATATGCCAAATGAATAGGGGGAAACTTGAAGAATTACTGCCTGTTTCCTGATGTGTCGCGAAACCCGATGGGAAATATAGAGCGGCAGTATAGAGGGGCTCAAAAGTCGAATTCAGTTTTGTGATGCACTCATTTTCCAATGGATAGAGTCTTCATGAAAGGGTAAAACAAGTCTCTAACCTTAGTTATAACAGTTTAACATTTTATGTCACATCCTTCCGGTGCAAATTTTGTCAAAATCCAAAAACGTCAAAGTGACATCACATATTGAATTTATGAGTCTGTACATTTTCGCACAAGAATTATTTTGTTTGCCAATCCTGAATTTCAATCATATTTAATGAAGAAGGCATTGTATTTGACCTTTTTACTGACGCATAAATTCCTCTTTGGAATGTACAGACCCATCAAACGATATTTTACACCACTTTAAAGGGAGGTCATAGACTTGCTCCCACCCCTCTCCCCCCTCCGCTTTCATAAGGACTCCACTATTGAAAATGAGTGCCTCAAAAAACTGAACTTGACCTTGGAGTCCATCATTTTGATGTCCATGCCACCAGGTGAGCCCCCACCCCCTTGTGATGCACCCCCCCCCCCCTCATTTGAAATCTGGTCTTTTGAGATTAACATTTGAGAGTAAAATGGTAATATTTTATCAGCTTTTTATAATAATTTCAGTGCTAAAAAAACAAAACCATTTTTTTCACTTAGACACAGACAGAGCAATTAATTTTACATCCTCGTCAGATTATCTTGAAACGGAGTAATAAAAGTAACTGACATAACACAAGCGCTAAAAGGGGTTCGTTTAACAGAAATGCTAACGCAAACTACATTTTGAATCGTCCAGAAGTATCCATGGAAAAAGGGTGCCCCCTTTTGTGCCCCCCCCCCCTAAAATTTGAGCCATTTGTGTCGCTGCTGATTGCACTGATCCTGGTTTGGTATAAAGATGACCTACTCTACAAAGTCAAGAGACAGCAATGTCCCGGGTTGGCAGACACCGTTATTTCGAGTCACAAGAATCCAGATAAACAAAACCAGTGACCCATATTTGTAGTCAATGGGATCCGTATAACAAGTTCAACTCAAAGCAACATTAATTTGTGTCTTTAAAAGGCAATGGGCAAATAATTCTTGTAGTAAATACTTGCCTATTGAGGGCGCTATGTGACACCAGAGCAACACACCAAATGTTCGTGTTCTGAATTCGAGAACAGTGCACTTCCAGGTATATTGCAGCATACCATTTTGCTGCACTTGGTCACAAAGCCCATTATTCTTTGTCATGCTTTGTGAACTGCTGAACGAGCGCCTAGTTCTTATACATTGATAAGTGGTCACGCTTGATTGCTTTTCATGAGTTCGTGTGGTGTTAAGAGCGGTTTTTAGTGTCATGGCGGCAAAGAGGAAAACTTAACGAACTATGGTTGAAAAATGATAGGACCACGGTGATACTCGATAAGACAATATTGCAGGGTAAACGATGATGTGTTTGGAAAAATAAAAAGAGCATCTTGCTTGACAAACTGAACGGAAACATGAGGAGATGGCCAGCAACATCTTCTTGGTCATTTGACATTTACACGTGAGCGTGGCAAGACCTGCAACAACAGCAGAAAGATACAGTGTGGCCAGTGGCGGCACAGCAGCACATCAAGCGCCAAGTGACAGGAGAACAGAAGGAAAGTACGGTATTGGTCAACTCTGGCCTCGTCTTTAACACGCTATAGTATGTAGAAACGGCATACAGACCGGGGCTTCCCAGACCTGCACTGCCACATCGAGGACTGCATGCCGAGAGTAACTTGTACGAGACGAAATTTGGGTGCGGTCGCCCGGGAGGTGGCAGCGGGGAGACTGCAGCAGGGAGACGGCACACACTCCGGGCTACTAACTGGTGCAAGCGCTGTACTTCCCGGTACCTTGAGTCCGAGTCGACCAAGAAAACTGAGTCGTTTCGTAGTGGTATGTACTACGCAATGAAATCACCCAAATTCACTGAATTTCAACCGTTTCTTATGTGTTATTTCATAAATTCCACAGGGCCGTTTGACCTAAATATTTCTGATATCCTTGCGCTTGGATAAAACCAGGATAAGATTGGATTCTAATTGGTGTAAAGTATTGAAGGTCTGATATCATACGGCACTCTTATTCGCACAAAAAGCCCAAAGAAATAAAAGCTATAGTGTTCAAATTAAAATAAACAACAGTAATATAAAATCCACAAGTAAACTACCCAAACACTAATGAAATAACAAAATTCCTGTCATTGATGCTGTGAAAGACCACCCATGCAGCCCCTCGTTATTAAAACCTCTCCAATCTAATCAGAAACCATAATCTAGCAAGTCCCGTTTAGTACACGAGCGAGCAATTTTACTCAAAATGGTGCCAATCAAACAATATTCTAATATCAATTTTATTGCTATAAAAATAAACAACTTAGCGTACACTTGAACTTGTTTAAACTATCCCTTGATTTAGGGTGTCGTAATTTGCACAAATCCAACATGGTTGCCAACATGGTCCCATTGATGAGGCCATTACTCTTTTATTTTAAAAAGTATTTTCTGTACTGTAAATGCCTTAAATGCAGGTCATGGTAGGTAATCGATACTTTGGACACTGTCTCGTAAACATCAATGTGTTGACATGTTTTGTCATGCTGTTTCCTACGAAAACCTAGTTCTTATGAATTAGTAATTGGTTATTATGAATTAGTAATTGGTTATTATGAATTAGCGATTCGTTGTAATTCATTATTACAAATTAATAACGCATTATTACAAATTAAATAATTTGTTACTACAAAGTAGTAATTAGTAAGTTATGAAAAACACCATGGCATGCACCAATAGCTACAACTCATGTGAATTAGATACTATCTTTTATAAGAGGTGTTTATAAGCCATGGCAAAGACAGTGACACGTACTGTAACTCGCGTACCACCACTGGAGCCATGGTTCGATTTTAGGCTAGGGCCATAGTAGAGTTGTACGTTGGTTCTGTCCTGAGCCACGAGAGTTTTTCTCTGGGCCCTCCGGTTTTCTTCCCTCGAGCAAAACAAACAAATAAATAAACGAACAAACCATTAACCCAACAAACAAAAAAACAAACAACAAACCAACAAACCATTAACCAACCCAACACATAAACAAACAAACAACCCAACAACCCAACAACCCAACAAACAAGCCAATGAACGACCCAACAAGCAAACAAAGAAACAAACAACCCAACGACCCAACAAATTAAACAACCCAACAACCTGACGGGTTAAATATGGCCATAGATAACTGATGTTTTTACTCCCTGGCAGCTTCGTGCACTAAAGTCCCATTGAAGATGCTTTTGAAGAGCATTCGGAGTATCTGGGCTTGCTCGTGGTTTCAGGCTAAAGATGCAGCATGGCCGTTAAAGTTTGATTTTCAGATGCAAGACAACTTCAGCTAATTGCAGGTAAAATGATTCTGTCTATCATTATGATTTAATTACGTCTTGCATAATTCTGTCTAACATAATTGGAGTTGCTTGTTCTTTTTTTAAATACATTTATATAATGTGCGTTTGAAAATTTTCGGGGACGCGCGCAATTCAAATCCATAATTATTATTACAACTATCAATATTAATAGTGATATTTGAAAAATCGACACAAATTTAAATGTTGATTGTTGGCCCATAATTATATAAAGGCAACCTAACCCCCCCCCCCCCCATCCGCGCCCCCAGGTTGAAATTTTAGATTTGTTATCAAAATGTCCGAGTCGAATTGATGCTACCAGGCGAAGCGGGCAGCTGAACTGACGCCACAGAATCTCACTTGAACTTAAAAGTAAATCTCACTTGGCTTAAAATTTTGCCCACACAAAACTGAAAACAAAAATTATGAAATGGTGAAAGAGTCGACATGTAACCCCCCGCCCCACCCTTGCAAAGTGTTAAGTTTTTGACCCCCAAAAATAACGCTAGCAATAAAGAGTGCCCCTCCACCGGATATGGTAATTTTCATCACGATATATAGCCCCACAACTTTGAACCAAAATTGCCGCCATATCTGGCAGCCAACTTCGATTTTGTATTTTCAGCCTGTAATTAGGGGCGAATATCTATCTTTTTCTTAACATTAGAATAGTTTCAGCCTTGTAAATTCTTCATTGTCAGACCGAAATAATACTTAAGATTTTTCAACCAAGCCTTATCAATGCTCCCGATCTCTGAAAATTTTGATTTTTAAGTGAAAAAAACAAACAAACAGTCAATCGTTTTTCAACGAAAATGGGATACATTATTGGATTATACTGCTATCTTCGGTTATTAAAGTCGTTAAATTAGGTTGAAATATAAATATTGCTAATTTACCCCTTGCCCACACACCCCTTTTGAAAAGTGGTTTTCATGGAATCAGTCGATGCGGGCGGCTCTGCTGAGACGTGTCCAACAAACTACAGGTCCCAACTCGCGTTATTTCGGGAGCTAGCGAGCTTTTTCGGCCATCTTGATGACGTCAGAGTTGACCTAAATATTGCTATCTGGCCAAATATTGCGAATTGACCCCATCCCCACACACAAACCCTCTTCAGTGATGTCTACTCTATCAATTTCTATCAAAAAATCGCATAAAATTTTTTTGACCAAAATGGCGAGTGCTCACAGGGAGCTCCCTGTGAGAAATTTCGATTTTTTGACCCCTTTTGAAAAGTGGTTTTTCATGGAATCAGTCGATGCGGGCGGCTCTGCTGAGACGTGTCCAACAAACTAGAGGTCCCAACTCGCGTTATTTCGGGAGCTAGCGAGCTTTTTCGGCCATCTTGATGACGTCAGAGTTGACCTAAATATTGCTATTTGGCCAAATATTGCAAATTGACCCCATCCCAACACAAACCCTCTTCAGTGATGTCTACTCTATCAATTTCTATCAAAAAATCGCATAAATTTTTTTGACCAAAATGGCGAGTGCTCACAGGGAGCTCCCTGTGAGAAATTTTAATTTTTTGACCCCTTTTGAAAAGTGGTTTTCATGGAATCAGTGGATGCGGGCGGCTCTGCTGAGACGTGTCCAACAAACTAGAGGTCCCAACTCGCGTTATTTCGGGAGCTAGCGAGCTTTTTCGGCCATCTTGATGACGTCAGAGTTGACCTAAATATTGCTATTTGGCCAAATATTGCGAATTGACCCCATCCCCACACACAAACCCTCTTCAGTGATGTCTACTCTATCAATTTCTGTCATAAAATCGCATGAATTTTTTTTGACCAAAATGGCGAGTGCTCACAGGGAGCTCCCTGTGAGAAATTTTAATTTTTGACCCCTTTTGAAAAGTGCTTTTCATGGAATCAGTGGATGCGGGCGGCTCTGCTGAGACGTGTCCAACAAACTAGAGGTCCCAACTCGCGTTATTTCGGGAGCTAGCGAGCTTTTTCGGCCATCTTGATGACGTCAGAGTTGACCTAAATCTTGCTTTTTGGCCAAATATTGCGAATTGACCCCATCCCCACACACAAACCCTCTTCAGTGATGTGTACTCTATCAATTTCTATCATAAAATCGCATCAAATTTTTTTGACCAAAATGGCGAGTGCTCACAGGGAGCTCCCTGTGAGAAATTTCAATTTTTTGACCCCTTTTGAAAAGTGCTTTTCACGGAATCAGTGGATGCGGGCGGCTCTGCTGAGACGTGTCCAACAAACTAGAGGTCCCAACTCGCGTTATTTCGGGAGCTAGCGAGCTTTTTCGGCCATCTTGATGACGTCAGAGTTGACCTAAATATTGCTATTTGCCCAAATATTGCGAATTGACCCCATCCCCACACACAAACCCTCTTCAGTGATGTCTACTCTATCAATTTCTGTCATAAAATCGCATAAATTTTTTTTGACCAAAATGGCGAGTGCTCACAGGGAGCTCCCTGTGAGAAATTTTAATTTTTGACCCCTTTTGAAAAGTGGTTTTCATGGAATCAGTGGATGCGGGCGGCTCTGCTGAGACGTGTCCAACAAACTAGAGGTCCCAACTCGCGTTATTTCGGGAGCTAGCGAGCTTTTTCGGCCATCTTGATGACGTCAGAGTTGACCTAAATCTTGCTTTTTGGCCAAATATTGCGAATTGACCCCATCCCCACACACAAACCCTCTTCAGTGATGTCTACTCTATCAATTTCTATCATAAAATCGCATCAAATTTTTTTGACCAAAATGGCGAGTGCTCACAGGGAGCTCCCTGTGAGAAATTTCAATTTTTTGACCCCTTTTGAAAAGTGCTTTTCACGGAATCAGTGGATGCGGGTGGCTCTGCTGAGACGTGTCCAACAAACTAGAGGTCCCGACTCGCGTTATTTCGGGAGCTTGCGAGCTTTTTCGGCCATCTTGATGACGTCAGAGTTGACCTAAATATTGCTATTTGGCCAAATATTGCGAATTGACCCCATCCCCACACACAAACCCTCTTCAGTGATGTCTACTCTATCAATTTCTATCATAAAATCGCATAAATTTTTTTTGACCAAAATGGCGAGTGCTCACAGGGAGCTCCCTGTGAGAAATTTCAATTTTTTGACCCCTTTTGAAAAGTGCTTTTCACGGAATCAGTGGATGCGGGCGGCTCTGCTGAGACGTGTCCAACAAACTAGAGGTCCGGACTCGCGTTATTTCGGGAGCTTGCGAGCTTTTTCGGCCATCTTGATGACGTCAGAGTTGACCTAAATATTGCTATTTGGCCAAATATTGCGAATTGACCCCATCCCCACACACAAACCCTCTTCAGTGATGTCTACTCTATCAATTTCTGTCATAAAATCGCATAAATTTTTTTGACCAAAATGGCGAGTGCTCACAGGGAGCTCCCTGAGAGAAATTTCAATTTTTTGACCCCTTTTGAAAAGTGGTCTTCATGGATTCAGTCGATGCGGGCGGCTCTGCTGAGACGTGTCCAACAAACTAGAGGTACCAACTCGCGTTATTTCGGGAGCTAGCGAGCTTTTTCGGCCATCTTGATGACGTCAGAGTTGACCTAAATATTGCTATTTGGCCAAATATTGCGAATTGACCCCATCCCCACACACAAACCCTCTTCAGTGATGTCTACTCTATCAATTTCTATCATAAAATCGCATAAAAAAATTTTGACCAAAATGGCGAGTGCTCACAGGGAGCTCCCTGTGAGAAATTTCAATTTTTTGACCCCTTTTGAAAAGTGCTTTTCACGGAATCAGTGGATGCGGGCGGCTCTGCTGAGACGTGTCCAACAAACTAGAGGTCCCGACTCGCGTTATTTCGGGAGCTTGCGAGCTTTTTCGGCCATCTTGATGACGTCAGAGTTGACCTAAATATTGCTATTTGGCCAAATATTGCGAATTGACCCCATCCCCACACACAAACCCTCTTCAGTGATGTCTACTCTATCAATTTCTGTCATAAAATCGCATAAAATTTTTTTGACCAAAATGGCGAGTGCTCACAGGGAGCTCCCTGAGAGAAATTTCAATTTTTTGACCCCTTTTGAAAAGTGGTCTTCATGGAATCAGTCGATGCGGGCGGCTTTGCTGAGACGTGTCCAACAAACTAGAGGTCCCAACTCGCGTTATTTCGGGAGCTAGCGAGCTTTTTCGGCCATCTTGATGACGTCAGAGTTGACCTAAATATTGCTATTTGGCCAAATATTGCGAATTGACCCCATCCCCACACACAAACCCTCTTCAGTGATGTCTACTCTATCAATTTCTATCATAAAATCGCATAAAATTTTTTTGACCAAAATGGCGAGTGCTCACAGGGAGCTCCCTGTGAGAAATTTCAACTTTTTGACTCCTTTTGAAAAGTGGTCTTCATGGAATCAGTGGATGCGGGCGGCTCTGCTGAGACGTGTCCAACAAACTAGAGGTCCCAACTCGCGTTATTTCGGGAGCTAGCGAGCTTTTTCGGCCATCTTGATGACGTCAGAGTTGACCTAAATCTTGCTTTTTGGCCAAATATTGCGAATTGACCCCATCCCCACACACAAACCCTCTTCAGTGATGTCTACTCTATCAATTTCTATCATAAAATCGCATCAAATTTTTTTGACCAAAATGGCGAGTGCTCACAGGGAGCTCCCTGTGAGAAATTTCAATTTTTTGACCCCTTTTGAAAAGTGGTTTTCACGGAATCAGTGGATGCGGGCGGCTCTGCTGAGACGTGTCCAACAAACTAGAGGTCCCGACTCGCGTTATTTCGGGAGCTAGCGAGCTTTTTCGGCCATCTTGATGACGTCAGAGTTGACCTAAATATTGCTATTTGGCCAAATATTGCGAATTGACCCCATCCCCACACACAAACCCTCTTCAGTGATGTCTACTCTATCAATTTCTGTCATAAAGTCGCATAAAAATTTGTTGACCAAAATGGCGAGTGCTCACAGGGAGCTCCCTGAGAGAAATTTCAATTTTTTGACCCCTTTTGAAAAGTGGTCTTCATGGATTCAGTCGATGCGGGCGGCTCTGCTGAGACGTGTCCAACAAACTAGAGGTCCCAACTCGCGTTATTTCGGGAGCTAGCGAGCTTTTTCGGCCATCTTGATGACGTCAGAGTTGACCTAAATCTTGCTTTTTGGCCAAATATTGCGAATTGACCCCATCCCCACACACAAAACCCTCTTCAGTGATGTCTACTCTATCAATTTCTATCATAAAATCGCATCAAATTTTTTTGACCAAAATAGCGAGTGCTCACAGGGAGCTCCCTGTGAGAAATTTCAATTTTTTGACCCCTTTTGAAAAGTGCTTTTCATGGAATCAGTGGATGCGGGCGGCTCTGCTGAGACGTGTCCAACAAACTAGAGGTCCCAACTCGCGTTATTTCGGGAGCTAGCGAGCTTTTTCGGCCATCTTGATGACGTCAGAGTTGACCTAAATATTGCTATTTGGCCAAATATTGCGAATTGACCCCATCCCCACACACAAACCCTCTTCAGTGATGTCTACTCTATCAATTTCTGTCATAAAATCGCATAAATTTTTTTTGACCAAAATGGCGAGTGCTCCCTGTGAGAAATTATAATTTTTGACCCCTTTTGAAAAGTGGTCTTCATGGAATCAGTGGATGCGGGCGGCTCTGCTGAGACGTGTCCAACAAACTAGAGGTCCCAACTCGCGTTTTTTCGGGAGCTAGCGAGCTTTTTCGGCCATCTTGATGACGTCAGAGTTGTCCTAAATATTGCTATTTGGCCAAATATTGCGAATTGACCCCATCCCCACACACAAAACCCTCTTCAGTGATGTCTACTCTATCAATTTCTATCATAAAATCGCATAAAAAATTTTTGACCAAAATAGCGAGTGCTCACAGGGAGCTCCCTGTGAGAAATTTCAACTTTTTGACTACTTTTGAAAAGTGGTCTTCATGGAATCAGTGGATGCGGGCGGCTCTGCTGAGACGTGTCCAACAAACTAGAGGTCCCAACTCGCGTTATTTCGAGAGCTAGCGAGCTTTTTCGGCCATCTTGATGAAGTCAGAGTTGACCTAAATAATGCTATTTGGCCAAATATTGCAAATTGACCCAATCCCAACACAAACCCTCTACAGTGATGTCTACTCTATCAATTTCTATCAAAAAATCGCATAAATTTTTTTGACCAAAATGGCGAGTTCTCACAGGGAGCTCCCTGTGAGAACTTTCAATTTTTTGACCCCTTTTGAAAAGTGCTTTTCATGGAATCAGTGGATGCGGGCGGCTCTGCTGAGACGTGTCCAACGAACTAGAGGTCCTAACTCGCGTTATTTCGGGAGCTAGCGAGCTTTTTCGGCCATCTTGATGACGTCAGAGTTGACCTAAATATTGCTATTTGGCCAAATATTGCGAATTGACCCCATCCCCACACACAAACCCTCTTTAGTGATGTCTACTCTATCAATTTCTGTCATAAAATCGCATAAATTTTTTTTGACCAAAATGGCGAGTGCTCACAGGGAGCTCCCTGTGAGAAATTTTAATTTTTGACCCCTTTTGAAAAGTGGTTTTCATGGAATCAGTGGATGCGGGCGGCTCTGCTGAGACGTGTCCAACAAACTAGAGGTCCCAACTCGCGTTATTTCGGGAGCTAGCGAGCTTTTTCGGCCATCTTGATGACGTCAGAGTTGACCTAAATCTTGCTTTTTGGCCAAATATTGCGAATTGACCCCATCCCCACACACAAACCCTCTTCAGTGATGTCTACTCTATCAATTTCTATCATAAAATCGCATCAAATTTTTTTGACCAAAATGGCGAGTGCTCACAGGGAGCTCCCTGTGAGAAATTTCAATTTTTTGACCCCTTTTGAAAAGTGCTTTTCACGGAATCAGTGGATACGGGCGGCTCTGCTGAGACGTGTCCAACAAACTAGAGGTCCCGACTCGCGTTATTTCGGGAGCTACCGAGCTTTTTCGGCCATCTTGATGACGTCAGAGTTGACCTAAATATTGCTATTTGGCCAAATATTGCGAATTGACCCCATCCCCAAACACAAACCCTCTTCAGTGATGTCTACTCTATCAATTTCTATCATAAAATCGCATAAAAATTTTTTGACCAAAATGGCGAGTGCTCACAGGGAGCTCCCTGTGAGAAATTTCAATTTTTTGACCCCTTTTGAAAAGTGGTCTTCATGGAATCAGTCGATGCGGGCGGCTTTGCTGAGACGTGTCCAACAAACTAGAGGTCCCAACTCGCGTTATTTCGGGAGCTAGCGAGCTTTTTCGGCCATCTTGATGACGTCAGAGTTGTCCTAAATTTGCTATTTGGCCAAATATTGCGAATTGACCCCATCCCCGCACACAAAACCCTCTTCAGTGATGTCTACTCTATCAATTTCTATCATAAAATCGCATAAAAATTTTTTGACCAAAATAGCGAGTGCTCACAGGGAGCTCCCTGTGAGAAATTTTAATTTTTGACTCCTTTTGAAAAGTGGTCTTCATGGAATCAGTGGATGCGGGCGGCTCTGCTGAGACGTGTCCAACAAACTAGAGGTCCCAACTCGCGTTATTTCGAGAGCTAGCGAGCTTTTTCGGCCATCTTGATGACGTCAGAGTTGACCTAAATATTGCTATTTGGCCAAATATTGCGAATTGACCCCATCCCCACACACAAACCCTCTTCAGTGATGTCTACTCTATCAATTTCTGTCATAAAATCGCATAAATTTTTTTTGACCAAAATGGCGAGTGCTCACAGGGAGCTCCCTGTGAGAAATTTTAATTTTTGACCCCTTTTGAAAAGTGCTTTTCATGGAATCAGTGGATGCGGGCGGCTCTGCTGAGACGTGTCCAACGAACTAGAGGTCCCAACTCGCGTTATTTCGGGAGCTAGCGAGCTTTTTCGGCCATCTTGATGACGTCAGAGTTGACCTAAATATTGCTATTTGGCCAAATATTTCGAATTGACCCCATCCCCACACACAAACCCTCTTCAGTGATGTCTACTCTATCAATTTCTGTCATAAAATCGCATAAATTTTTTTTGACCAAAATGGCGAGTGCTCACAGGGAGCTCCCTGTGAGAAATTTCAATTTTTTGACCCCTTTTGAAAAGTGCTTTTCACGGAATCAGTGGATGCGGGCGGCTCTGCTGAGACGTGTCCAACAAACTAGAGGTCCCGACTCGCGTTATTTCGGGAGCTACCGAGCTTTTTCGGCCATCTTGATGACGTCAGAGTTGACCTAAATATTGCTATTTGGCCAAATATTGCGAATTGACCCCATCCCCACACACAAACCCTCTTCAGTGATGTCTACTCTATCAATTTCTATCATAAAATCGCATAAAATTTTTTTGACCAAAATGGCGAGTGCTCACAGGAAGCTCCCTGTGAGAAATTTCAATTTTTTGACCCCTTTTGAAAAGTGGTCTTCATGGAATCAGTCGATGCGGGCGGCTTTGCTGAGACGTGTCCAACAAACTAGAGGTCCCAACTCGCGTTATTTCGGGAGCTAGCGAGCTTTTTCGGCCATCTTGATGACGTCAGAGTTGTCCTAAATTTGCTATTTGGCCAAATATTGCGAATTGACCCCATCCCCGCACACAAAACCCTCTTCAGTGATGTCTACTCTATCAATTTCTATCATAAAATCGCATAAAATTTTTTTGACCAAAATAGCGAGTGCTCACAGGGAGCTCCCTGTGAGAAATTTTAATTTTTGACTCCTTTTGAAAAGTGGTCTTCATGGAATCAGTGGATGCGGGCGGCTCTGCTGAGACGTGTCCAACAAACTAGAGGTCCCAACTCGCGTTATTTCGAGAGCTAGCGAGCTTTTTCGGCCATCTTGATGACGTCAGAGTTGACCTAAATATTGCTATTTGGCCAAATATTGCGAATTGACCCCATCCCCACACACAAACCCTCTTCAGTGATGTCTACTCTATCAATTTCTGTCATAAAATCGCATAAATTTTTTTTGACCAAAATGGCGAGTGCTCACAGGGAGCTCCCTGTGAGAAATTTTAATTTTTGACCCCTTTTGAAAAGTGGTTTTCATGGAATCAGTGGATGCGGGCGGCTCTGCTGAGACGTGTCCAACAAACTAGAGGTCCCAACTCGCGTTATTTCGGGAGCTAGCGAGCTTTTTCGGCCATCTTGATGACGTCAGAGTTGACCTAAATCTTGCTTTTTGGCCAAATATTGCGAATTGACCCCTTCCCCACACACAAACCCTCTTCAGTGATGTCTACTCTATCAATTTCTATCATAAAATCGCATAATTTTTTTTTGACCAAAATGGCGAGTGCTCACAGGGAGCTCCCTGTGAGAAATTTCAATTTTTTGACCCCTTTTGAAAAGTGGTCTTCATGGAATCAGTCGATGCGGGCGGCTCTGCTGAGACGTGTCCAACAAACTAGAGGTCCCAACTCGCGTTATTTCGGGAGCTAGCGAGCTTTTTTCGGCCATCTTGATGACGTCAGAGTTGTCCTAAATATTGCTATTTGGCCAAATATTGCGAATTGACCCCATCGCCACACACAAACCCTCTTCAGTGATGTCTACTCTATCAATTTCTATCATAAAATCGCATAAAATTTTTTTGACCAAAATTGCGAGTGCTCACAGGGAGCTCCCTGTGAGAAATTTTAATTTTTTGACCCCTTTTGAAAAGTGGTCTTCATGGAATCAGTGGATGCGGGCGGCTCTGCTGAGACGTGTCCAACAAACTAGAGGTCCCAACTCGCGTTATTTCGGGAGCTAGCGAGCTTTTTCGGCCATCTTGATGACGTCAGAGTTGACCTAAATATTGCTATTTGGCCAAATATTGCGAATTGACCCCATCCCCACACACAAACCCTCTTCAGTGATGTCTACTCTATCAATTTCTGTCATAAAATCGCATAAAATTTTTTTGACCAAAATGGCGAGTGCTCACAGGGAGCTCCCTGAGAGAAATTTCCATTTTTTGACCCCTTTTGAAAAGTGGTCTTCATGGATTCAGTCGATGCGGGCGGCTCTGCTGAGACGTGTCCAACAAACTAGAGGTCCCAACTCGCGTTATTTCGGGAGCTAGCGAGCTTTTTCGGCCATCTTGATGACGTCAGAGTTGACCTAAATATTGCTATTTGGCCAAATATTGCGAATTGACCCCATCCCCACACACAAACCCTCTTCAGTGATGTCTACTCTATCAATTTCTATCATAAAATCGCATAAAAATTTTTTGACCAAAATGGCGAGTGCTCACAGGGAGCTCCCTGTGAGAAATTTCAATTTTTTGACCCCTTTTGAAAAGAGGTCTTCATGGAATCAGTTTATGCGGGCGGCTCTGCTGAGACGTGTCCAACAAACTAGAGGTCCCAACTCGCGTTATTTCGGGAGCTAGCGAGCTTTTTCGGCCATCTTGATGACGTCAGAGTTGACCTAAATATTGCTATTAATTGGCCAAATATTGCGAATTGACCCCATCCCCACACACAAACCCTCTTGAGTGATGTCTACTCTATCAATTTCTATCATAAAATCGCATAATTTTTTTTTGACCAAAATGGCGAGTGCTCACAGGGAGCTCCCTGTGAGAAATTTCAATTTTTTGACTCCTTTTGAAAAGTGGTCTTCATGGAATCAGTCTATGCGGGCGGCTCTGCTGAGACGTGTCCAACAAACTAGAGGTCCCAACTCGCGTTATTTCGGGAGCTAGCGAGCTATTTCGGCCATCTTGATGACGTCAGAGTTGCCCTAAATATTGCTATTTGGCCAAATATTGCGAATTGACCCCATCCCCACACACAAACCCTCTTCAGTGATGTCTACTCTATCAATTTCTATCATAAAATCGCATAAAAATTTTTTGACCAAAATGGCGAGTGCTCACAGGGAGAAATTTCAATTTTTTGACCCCTTTTGAAAAGTGGTCTTCATGGAATCAGTCGATGCGGGCGGCTTTGCTGAGACGTGTCCAACAAACTAGAGGTCCCAACGCGCGTTATTTCGGGAGCTAGCCAGCTTTTTCGGCCATCTTGATGACGTCAGAGTTGTCCTAAATATTGCTATTTGGCCAAATATTGCGAATTGACCCCATCCCCACACACAAACCCTCTTCAGTGATGTCTACTCTATCAATTTCTATCATAAAATCGCATAAAATTTTTTTGACCAAAATGGCGAGTGCTCACAGGGAGAAATTTCAATTTTTTGACCCCTTTTGAAAAGTGGTCTTCATGGATTCAGTGGATGCGGGCGGCTTTGCTGAGACGTGTCCAACAAACTAGAGGTACCAACTCGCGTTATTTCGGGAGCTAGCCAGCTTTTTCGGCCATCTTGATGACGTCAGAGTTGTCCTAAATATTGCTATTTGGCCAAATATTGCGAATTGACCCCATCCCCACACACAAACCCTCTTCAGTGATGTCTACTCTATCAATTTCTATCATAAAATCGCATAAAATTTTTTTGACCAAAATGGCGAGTGCTCACAGGGAGAAATTTCAATTTTTTGACCCCTTTTGAAAAGTGGTCTTCATGGATTCAGTGGATGCGGGCGGCTCTGCTGAGACGTGTCCAACAAACTAGAGGTACCAACTCGCGTTATTTCGGGAGCTAGCCAGCTTTTTCGGCCATCTTGATGACGTCAGAGTTGTCCTAAATATTGCTATTTGGCCAAATATTGCGAATTGACCCCATCCCCACACACAAACCCTCTTCAGTGATGTCTACTCTATCAATTTCTATCATAAAATCGCATAAAATTTTTTTGACCAAAATGGCGAGTGCTCACAGGGAGAAATTTCAATTTTTTGACCCCTTTTGAAAAGTGGTCTTCATGGATTCAGTGGATGCGGGCGGCTCTGCTGAGACGTGTCCAACAAACTAGAGGTACCAACTCGCGTTATTTCGGGAGCTAGCCAGCTTTTTCGGCCATCTTGATGACGTCAGAGTTGTCCTAAATATTGCTATTTGGCCAAATATTGCGAATTGACCCCATCCCCACACACAAACCCTCTTCAGTGATGTCTACTCTATCAATTTCTATCATAAAATCGCATAAAATTTTTTTGACCAAAATGGCGAGTGCTCACAGGGAGAAATTTCAATTTTTTGACCCCTTTTGAAAAGTGGTCTTCATGGATTCAGTGGATGCGGGCGGCTCTGCTGAGACGTGTCCAACAAACTAGAGGTACCAACTCGCGTTATTTCGGGAGCTAGCCAGCTTTTTCGGCCATCTTGATGACGTCAGAGTTGTCCTAAATATTGCTATTTGGCCAAATATTGCGAATTGACCCCATCCCCACACACAAACCCTCTTCAGTGATGTCTACTCTATCAATTTCTATTATAAAATCGCATAAATTTTTTTTGACCAAAATGGCGAGTGCTCACAGGGAGCTAGCTCCCTGTGAGAAATTTCAATTTTTGACCCCTTTTGAAAAGTGGTCTTCATGGATTCAGTCGATGCGGGCGGCTCTGCTGAGACGTGTCCAACAAACTAGAGGTACCAACTCGCGTTATTTCGGGAGCTAGCGAGCTTTTTCGGCCATCTTGATGACGTCAGAGTTGACCTAAATATTGCTATTTGGCCAAATATTGCGAATTGACCCCATCCCCACACACAAACCCTCTTCAGTGATGTCTACTCTATCAATTTCAATCATAAAATCGCATAAACTTTTTTTGACCAAAATGGCGAGTGCCATTCAATTTTTTGACCCCTTTTGAAAAGTGGTCTTCATGGAATCAGTCGATGCGGGCGGCTTTGCTGAGACGTGTCCAACAAACTAGAGGTCCCAACTCGCGTTATTTCGTCAGCTAGGGAGCTTTTTCGGCCATCTTGATGACGTTAGAGTTGTCCTAAATATTGCTATTTGGCCAAATATTGCGAATTGACCCCATCCCCACACACAAAACCCTCTTCAGTGATGTCTACTCTATCAATTTCTATCATAAAATCGCATTAAAATTTTTTGACCAAAATAGCGAGTGCTCACAGGGAGCTCCCTGTGAGAAATTTCAACTTTTTGACTCCTTTTGAAAAGTGGTCTTCATGGAATCAGTGGATGCGGGCGGCTCTGCTGAGACGTGTCCAACAAACTAGAGGTCCCAACTCGCGTTATTTCGGGAGCTAGCGAGCTTTTTCGGCCATCTTGATGACGTCAGAGTTGACCTAAATATTGCTATTTGGCCAAATATTGCGAATTGACCCCATCCCCACACACAAACCCTCTTCAGTGATGTCTACTCTATCAATTTCTATCATAAAATCGCATCAAATTTTTTTGACCAAAATGGCGAGTGCTCACTGGGAGCTCCCTGTGAGAAATTTCAATTTTTTGACCCCTTTTGAAAAGTGGTCTTCATGGAATCAGTCGATGCGGGCGGCTCTGCTGAGACGTGTCCAACAAACTAGAGGTCCCAACTCGCGTTATTTCGGGAGCTAGCGAGCTTTTTCGGCCATCTTGATGACGTCAGAGTTGTCCTAAATATTGCTATTTGGCCAAATATTGCGAATTGACCCCATCCCCACACACAAACCCTCTTCAGTGATGTCTACTCTATCAATTTCTATCATAAAATCGCATAAATTTTTTTTGACCAAAATGGCGAGTGCTCACAGGGAGCTAGCTCCCTGTGAGAAATTTCAATTTTTTTGACCCCTTTTGAAAAGTGGTCTTCATGGAATCAGTGGATGCGGGCGGCTCTGCTGAGACGTGTCCAACAAACTAGAGGTCCCAACTCGCGTTATTTCGGGAGCTAGCGAGCTTTTTCGGCCATCTTGATGACGTCAGAGTTGTCCTAAATATTGTTATTTGGCCAAATATTGCGAATTGACCCCATCCCCACACACAAACCCTCTTCAGTGATGTCTACTCTATCAATTTCTATCATAAAATCGCATAAATTTTTTTTGACCAAAATGGCGAGTGCTCACAGGGAGCTAGCTCCCTGTGAGAAATTTCAATTTTTTTGACCCCTTTTGAAAAGTGGTCTTCATGGAATCAGTCGATGCGGGCGGCTTTGCTGAGACGTGTCCAACAAACTAGAGGTCCCAACTCGCGTTATTTCGGGAGCTAGCGAGCTTTTTCGGCCATCTTGATGACGTCAGAGTTGTCCTAAATATTGCTATTTGGCCAAATATTGCGAATTGACCCCTTCCCCACACACAAACCCTCTTGAGTGATATCTACTCTATCAATTTCTGTCATAAAATCGCATAAAATTTTTTTGACAAAAATTGCCAGTGCTCACTGGGAGCTCCCTGTGAGAAATTTTAATTTTTGACCCCTTTTGAAAAGTGGTTTTCATGGAATCAGTGGATGCGGGCGGCTCTTCCGAGACGTGTCCAACAAACAACAGGTCCCAACTCGCGTTATTTCGGGAGCTAGCGAGCTTTTCGGCCATCTTGATGACGTCAGAGTTGTCCTAAATATTGCTATTTGGCCAAATATTGCGAATTGACCCCATCCCCACACACAAACCCTCTTCAGTGATGTTTACTCTATCAATTTCTATCATAAAATCGCATAAATTTTTTTTGACCAAAATGGCGAGTGCTCAGGGAGCTCCCTGTGAGAAATTTAAATTTTTTGACCCCTTTTGAAAAGTGGTCTTCATGGAATCAGTCGATGCGGGCGGCTTTGCTGAGACGTGTCCAACAAACTAGAGGTCCCAACTCGCGTTATTTCGGGAGCTAGCGAGCTTTTTCGGCCATCTTGATGACGTCAGAGTTGTCCTAAATATTGCTATTTGGCCAAATATTGCGAATTGACCCCATCCCCACACACAAACCCTCTTCAGTGATGTTTACTCTATCAATTTCTATCATAAAATCGCATAAATTTTTTTTGACCAAAATGGCGAGTTCTCACAGGGAGCTCCCTGTGAGAAATTTTAATTTTTGACCCCTTTTGAAAAGTGGTTTTCATGGAATCAGTGGATGCAAGCGGCTCTTCCGAGACGTGTCCAACAAACTACAGGTCCCAACTCGCGTTATTTCGGGAGCTAGCGAGCTTTTTCGGCCATCTTGATGACGTCAGAATTGACCTAAATATTGCTATTTGGCCAAATATTGCGAATTGACCCCTTCCCCACACACAAACCCTCTTGAGTGATATCTACTCTATCAATTTCTGTCATAAAATCGCATAAAATTTTTTTGACCAAAATTGCCAGTGCTCACTGGGAGCTCCCTGTGAGAAATTTTAATTTTTGACCCCTTTTGAAAAGTGGTTTTCATGGAATCAGTGGATGCGGGCGGCTCTTCCGAGACGTGTCCAACAAACAACAGGTCCCAACTCGCGTTATTTCGGGAGCTAGCGAGCTTTTCGGCCATCTTGATGATGTCAGAATTGACCTAAATATTGCTATTTGGCCAAATATTGCGAATTGACCCCTTCCCCACACACAAACCCTCTTGAGTGATATCTACTCTATCAATTTCTGTCAAAAAATCGCATAAAAATTTTTTGACCAAAATTGCCAGTGCTCACAGGGAGCTCCCTGTGAGAAATTTTAATTTTTGACCCCTTTTGAAAAGTGGTTTTCATGGAATCAGTGGATGCGGGCGGCTCTTCCGAGACGTGTCCAACAAACTAGAGGTCCCAACTCGCGTTATTTCGGGAGCTAGCGAGCTTTTTCGGCCATCTTGATGACGTCAGAATTGACCTAAATATTGCTATTTGGCCAAATATTGCGAATTGACCCCTTCCCCACACACAAACCCTCTTGAGTGATATCTACTCTATCAATTTCTGTCATAAAATCGCATCAAATTTTTTTGACCAAAATTGCCAGTGCTCCCTGTGAGAAATTTTAATTTTTGACCCCTTTTGAAAAGTGGTTTTCATGGAATCAGTGGATGCGGGCGGCTCTTCCGAGACGTGTCCAACAAACTAGAGGTCCCAACTCGCGTTATTTCGGGAGCTAGCGAGCTTTTTCGGCCATCTTGATGACGTCAGAATTGACCTAAATATTGCTATTTGCCCAAATATTGGGAATTGACCCCTTCCCCAAACACAAACCCTCTTGAGTGATATCTACTCTATCAATTTCTGTCATAAAATCGCATAAAATTTTTTTGACCAAAATTGCCAGTGCTCACAGGGAGCTCCCTGTGAGAAATTTTAATTTTTGACCCCTTTTGAAAAGTGGTTTTCATGGAATCAGTGGATGCGGGCGGCTCTTCCGAGACGTGTCCAACAAACTAGAGGTCCCAACTCGCGTTATTTCGGGAGCTAGCGATCTTTTGCGGCCATCTTGATGACGTCAGAATTGACCTAAATATTGCTATTTGGCCAAATATTGCGAATTGACCCCTTCCCCACACACAAACCCTCTTGAGTGATATCTACTCTATCAATTTCTGTCATAAAATCGCATAAAAAATTTTTGACCAAAATTGCCAGTGCTCACAGGGAGCTCCCTGTGAGAAATTTAAATTTTTTGACCCCTTTTGAAAAGTGGTCTTCATGGAATCAGTCGATGCGGGCGGCTTTGCTGAGACGTGTCCAACAAACTAGAGGTCCCAACTCGCGTTATTTCGGGAGCTAGCGAGCTTTTTCGGCCATCTTGATGACGTCAGAGTTGTCCTAAATATTGCTATTTGGCCAAATATTGCGAATTGACCCCATCCCCACACACAAACCCTCTTCAGTGATGTTTACTCTATCAATTTCTATCATAAAATCGCATAAATTTTTTTTGACCAAAATGGCGAGTTCTCACAGGGAGCTCCCTGTGAGAAATTTTAATTTTTGACCCCTTTTGAAAAGTGGTTTTCATGGAATCAGTGGATGCAAGCGGCTCTTCCGAGACGTGTCCAACAAACTACAGGTCCCAACTCGCGTTATTTCGGGAGCTAGCGAGCTTTTTCGGCCATCTTGATGACGTCAGAATTGACCTAAATATTGCTATTTGGCCAAATATTGCGAATTGACCCCTTCCCCACACACAAACCCTCTTGAGTGATATCTACTCTATCAATTTCTGTCATAAAATCGCATAAAATTTTTTTGACCAAAATTGCCAGTGCTCACTGGGAGCTCCCTGTGAGAAATTTTAATTTTTGACCCCTTTTGAAAAGTGGTTTTCATGGAATCAGTGGATGCGGGCGGCTCTTCCGAGACGTGTCCAACAAACAACAGGTCCCAACTCGCGTTATTTCGGGAGCTAGCGAGCTTTTCGGCCATCTTGATGATGTCAGAATTGACCTAAATATTGCTATTTGGCCAAATATTGCGAATTGACCCCTTCCCCACACACAAACCCTCTTGAGTGATATCTACTCTATCAATTTCTGTCAAAAAATCGCATAAAAATTTTTTGACCAAAATTGCCAGTGCTCACAGGGAGCTCCCTGTGAGAAATTTTAATTTTTGACCCCTTTTGAAAAGTGGTTTTCATGGAATCAGTGGATGCGGGCGGCTCTTCCGAGACGTGTCCAACAAACTAGAGGTCCCAACTCGCGTTATTTCGGGAGCTAGCGAGCTTTTTCGGCCATCTTGATGACGTCAGAATTGACCTAAATATTGCTATTTGGCCAAATATTGCGAATTGACCCCTTCCCCACACACAAACCCTCTTGAGTGATATCTACTCTATCAATTTCTGTCATAAAATCGCATCAAATTTTTTTGACCAAAATTGCCAGTGCTCCCTGTGAGAAATTTTAATTTTTGACCCCTTTTGAAAAGTGGTTTTCATGGAATCAGTGGATGCGGGCGGCTCTTCCGAGACGTGTCCAACAAACTAGAGGTCCCAACTCGCGTTATTTCGGGAGCTAGCGAGCTTTTTCGGCCATCTTGATGACGTCAGAATTGACCTAAATATTGCTATTTGCCCAAATATTGGGAATTGACCCCTTCCCCAAACACAAACCCTCTTGAGTGATATCTACTCTATCAATTTCTGTCATAAAATCGCATAAAATTTTTTTGACCAAAATTGCCAGTGCTCACAGGGAGCTCCCTGTGAGAAATTTTAATTTTTGACCCCTTTTGAAAAGTGGTTTTCATGGAATCAGTGGATGCGGGCGGCTCTTCCGAGACGTGTCCAACAAACTAGAGGTCCCAACTCGCGTTATTTCGGGAGCTAGCGATCTTTTGCGGCCATCTTGATGACGTCAGAATTGACCTAAATATTGCTATTTGGCCAAATATTGCGAATTGACCCCTTCCCCACACACAAACCCTCTTGAGTGATATCTACTCTATCAATTTCTGTCATAAAATCGCATAAAAAATTTTTGACCAAAATTGCCAGTGCTCACAGGGAGCTCCCTGTGAGAAATTTTAATTTTTGACCCCTTTTGAAAAGTGGTTTTCATGGAATCAGTGGATGCGGGCGGCTCTTCCGAGACGTGTCCAACAAACTAGAGGTCCCAACTCGCGTTATTTCGGGAGCTAGCGATCTTTTTCGGCCATCTTGATGACGTCAGAATTGACCTAAATATTGCTATTTGGCCAAATATTGCGAATTGACCCCTTCCCCACACACAAACCCTCTTGAGTGATATCTACTCTATCAATTTCTGTCATAAAATCGCATAAAATTTTTTTGACCAAAATTGCCAGTGCTCACAGGGAGCTCCCTGTGAGAAATTTTAATTTTTGACCCCTTTTGAAAAGTGGTTTTCATGGAATCAGTGGATGCGGGCGGCTCTTCCGAGACGTGTCCAACAAACTAGAGGTCCCAACTCGCGTTATTTCGGGAGCTAGCGATCTTTTGCGGCCATCTTGATGACGTCAGAATTGACCTAAATATTGCTATTTGGCCAAATATTGCGAATTGACCCCTTCCCCACACACAAACCCTCTTGAGTGATATCTACTCTATCAATTTCTGTCATAAAATCGCATAAAATTTTTTTGACCAAAATTGCCAGTGCTCACAGGGAGCTCCCTGTGAGAAATTTTAATTTTTGACCCCTTTTGAAAAGTGCTTTTCATGGAATCAGTGGATGCGGGCGGCTCTTCCGAGACGTGTCCAACAAACTAGAGGTCCCAACTCGCGTTATTTCGGGAGCTAGCGATCTTTTTCGGCCATCTTGATGACGTCAGAATTGACCTAAATATTGCTATTTGCCCAAATATTGCGAATTGACCCCTTCCCCACACACAAACCCTCTTGAGTGATATCTACTCTATCAATTTCTGTCAAAAAATCGCATAAAAATTTTTTGACCAAAATTGCCAGTGCTCACAGGGAGCTCCCTGTGAGAAATTTTAATTTTTGACCCCTTTTGAAAAGTGGTTTTCATGGAATCAGTGGATGCGGGCGGCTCTTCCGAGACGTGTCCAACAAACTAGAGGTCCCAACTCGCGTTATTTCGGGAGCTAGCGAGCTTTTTCGGCCATCTTGATGACGTCAGAATTGACCTAAATATTGCTATTTGGCCAAATATTGGGAATTGACCCCTTCCCCACACACAAACCCTCTTCAGTGATATCTACTCTATCAATTTCTGACAAAAAATCGCATAAAAAATTTTTGACCAAAATTGCCAGTGCTCACAGGGAGCTCCCTGTGAGAAATTTTAATTTTTGACCCCTTTTGAAAAGTGGTTTTCATGGAATCAGTGGATGCGGGCGGCTCTTCCGAGACGTGTCCAACAAACTAGAGGTCCCAACTCGCGTTATTTCGGGAGCTAGCGAGCTTTTTCGGCCATCTTGATGACGTCAGAATTGACCTAAATATTGCTATTTGGCCAAATATTGCGAATTGACCCCTTCCCCACACACAAACCCTCTTGAGTGATATCTACTCTATCAATTTCTGTCATAAAATCGCATAAAATCTTTTTGACCAAAATTGCCAGTGCTCACAGGGAGCTCCCTGTGAGAAATTTTAATTTTTGACCCCTTTTGAAAAGTGGTTTTCATGGAATCAGTGGATGCGGGCGGCTCTTCCGAGACGTGTCCAACAAACTAGAGGTCCCAACTCGCGTTATTTCGGGAGCTAGCGATCTTTTTCGGCCATCTTGATGACGTCAGAATTGACCTAAATATTGCTATTTGGCCAAATATTGCGAATTGACCCCTTCCCCACACACAAACCCTCTTGAGTGATATCTACTCTATCAATTTCTGTCATAAAATCGCATAAAATTTTTTTGACCAAAATTGCCAGTGCTCACAGGGAGCTCCCTGTGAGAAATTTTAATTTTTGACCCCTTTTGAAAAGTGCTTTTCATGGAATCAGTGGATGCGGGCGGCTCTTCCGAGACGTGTCCAACAAACTAGAGGTCCCAACTCGCGTTATTTCGGGAGCTAGCGATCTTTTGCGGCCATCTTGATGACGTCAGAATTGACCTAAATATTGCTATTTGGCCAAATATTGCGAATTAACCCCTTCCCCACACACAAACCCTCTTGAGTGATATCTACTCTATCAATTTCTGTCATAAAATCGCATAAAATTTTTTTGACCAAAATTGCCAGTGCTCACAGGGAGCTCCCTGTGAGAAATTTTAATTTTGGACCCCTTTTGAAAAGTGCTTTTCATGGAATCAGTGGATGCGGGCGGCTCTTCCGAGACGTGTCCAACAAACTAGAGGTCCCAACTCGCGTTATTTCGGGAGCTAGCGAGCTTTTTCGGCCATCTTGATGACGTCAGAATTGACCTAAATATTGCTATTTGCCCAAATATTCGGAATTGACCCCTTCCCCAAACACAAACCCTCTTCAGTGATATCTACTCTATCAATTTCTGTCATAAAATCGCATAAAATTTTTTTGACCAAAATTGCCAGTGCTCACAGGGAGCTCCCTGTGAGAAATTTTAATTTTTGACCCCTTTTGAAAAGTGGTTTTCATGGAATCAGTGGATGCGGGCGGCTCTTCCGAGACGTGTCCAACAAACTAGAGGTCCCAACTCGCGTTATTTCGGGAGCTAGCGAGCTTTTTCGGCCATCTTGATGACGTCAGAATTGACCTAAATATTGCTATTTGGCCAAATATTGCGAATTGACCCCTTCCCCACACACAAACCCTCTTGAGTGATATCTACTCTATCAATTTCTGTCATAAAATCGCATACAATTTTTTTGACCAAAATTGCCAGTGCTCACAGGGAGCTCCCTGTGAGAAATTTTAATTTTTGACCCCTTTTGAAAAGTGGTTTTCATGGAATCAGTGGATGCGGGCGGCTCTTCCGAGACGTGTCCAACAAACTAGAGGTCCCAACTCGCGTTATTTCGGGAGCTAGCGATCTTTTTCGGCCATCTTGATGACGTCAGAATTGACCTAAATATTGCTATTTGCCCAAATATTCGGAATTGACCCCTTCCCCAAACACAAACCCTCTTCAGTGATATCTACTCTATCAATTTCTGTCATAAAATCGCATAAAATATTTTTGACCAAAATTGCCAGTGCTCACAGGGAGCTCCCTGTGAGAAATTTTAATTTTTGACCCCTTTTGAAAAGTGGTTTTCATGGAATCAGTGGATGCGGGCGGCTCTTCCGAGACGTGTCCAACAAACTAGAGGTCCCAACTCGCGTTATTTCGGGAGCTAGCGAGCTTTTTCGGCCATCTTGATGACGTCAGAATTGACCTAAATATTGCTATTTGCCCAAATATTGGGAATTGACCCCTTCCCCAAACACAAACCCTCTTCAGTGATATCTACTCTATCAATTTCTGTCATAAAATCGCATAAAATTTTTTTGACCAAAATTGCCAGTGCTCACAGGGAGCTCCCTGTGAGAAATTTTAATTTTTGACCCCTTTTGAAAAGTGGTTTTCATGGAATCAGTGGATGCGGGCGGCTCTTCCGAGACGTGTCCAACAAACTAGAGGTCCCAACTCGCGTTATTTCGGGAGCTAGCGAGCTTTTGCGGCCATCTTGATGACGTCAGAATTGACCTAAATATTGCTATTTGCCCAAATATTGGGAATTGACCCCTTCCCCAAACACAAACCCTCTTCAGTGATATCTACTCTATCAATTTCTGTCATAAAATCGCATAAAATTTTTTTGACCAAAATTGCCAGTGCTCACAGGGAGCTCCCTGTGAGAAATTTTAATTTTTGACCCCTTTTGAAAAGTGGTTTTCAAGGAATCAGTGGATGCGGGCGGCTCTTCCGAGACGTGTCCAACAAACTAGAGGTCCCAACTCGCGTTATTTCGGGAGCTAGCGAGCTTTTTCGGCCATCTTGATGACGTCAGAATTGACCTAAATATTGCTATTTGCCCAAATATTGGGAATTGACCCCTTCCCCAAACACAAACCCTCTTCAGTGATATCTACTCTATCAATTTCTGTCATAAAATCGCATAAAAATTTTTTGACCAAAATTGCCAGTGCCCTGTGAGAAATTTTGATTTTTGACACCTTTTGAAAAGTGGTTTTCATGGAATCAGTGGATGCGGGCGGCTCTTCCGAGACGTGTCCAACAAACTAGAGGTCCCAACTCGCGTTATTTCGGGAGCTAGCGATCTTTTGCGGCCATCTTGATGACGTCAGAATTGACCTAAATATTGCTATTTGGCCAAATATTGCGAATTGACCCCTTCCCCACACACAAACCCTCTTGAGTGATATCTACTCTATCAATTTCTGTCATAAAATCGCATAAAATCTTTTTGACCAAAATTGCCAGTGCTCACAGGGAGCTCCCTGTGAGAAATTTTAATTTTTGACCCCTTTTGAAAAGTGGTTTTCATGGAATCAGTGGATGCGGGCGGCTCTTCCGAGACGTGTCCAACAAACTAGAGGTCCCAACTCGCGTTATTTCGGGAGCTAGCGATCTTTTTCGGCCATCTTGATGACGTCAGAATTGACCTAAATATTGCTATTTGCCCAAATATTGCGAATTGACCCCTTCCCCACACACAAACCCTCTTGAGTGATATCTACTCTATCAATTTCTGTCATAAAATCGCATAAAATTTTTTTGACCAAAATTGCCAGTGCTCACAGGGAGCTCCCTGTGAGAAATTTTAATTTTGGACCCCTTTTGAAAAGTGCTTTTCATGGAATCAGTGGATGCGGGCGGCTCTTCCGAGACGTGTCCAACAAACTAGAGGTCCCAACTCGCGTTATTTCGGGAGCTAGCGATCTTTTGCGGCCATCTTGATGACGTCAGAATTGACCTAAATATTGCTATTTGCCCAAATATTGCGAATTGACCCCTTCCCCACACACAAACCCTCTTGAGTGATATCTACTCTATCAATTTCTGTCATAAAATCGCATAAAATTTTTTTGACCAAAATTGCCAGTGCTCACAGGGAGCTCCCTGTGAGAAATTTTAATTTTGGACCCCTTTTGAAAAGTGCTTTTCATGGAATCAGTGGATGCGGGCGGCTCTTCCGAGACGTGTCCAACAAACTAGAGGTCCCAACTCGCGTTATTTCGGGAGCTAGCGATCTTTTTCGGCCATCTTGATGACGTCAGAATTGACCTAAATATTGCTATTTGGCCAAATATTGCGAATTGACCCCTTCCCCACACACAAACCCTCTTGAGTGATATCTACTCTATCAATTTCTGTCATAAAATCGCATAAAATTTTTTTGACCAAAATTGCCAGTGCTCACAGGGAGCTCCCTGTGAGAAATTTTAATTTTTGACCCCTTTTGAAAAGTGGTTTTCATGGAATCAGTGGATGCGGGCGGCTCTTCCGAGACGTGTCCAACAAACTAGAGGTCCCAACTCGCGTTATTTCGGGAGCTAGCGATCTTTTGCGGCCATCTTGATGACGTCAGAATTGACCTAAATATTGCTATTTGCCCAAATATTGCGAAAATACCCCTTCCCCACACACAAACCCTCTTGAGTGATATCTACTCTATCAATTTCTGTCATAAAATCGCATAAAATTTTTTTGACCAAAATTGCCAGTGCTCACAGGGAGCTCCCTGTGAGAAATTTTAATTTTTGACCCCTTTTGAAAAGTGGTTTTCATGGAATCAGTGGATGCGGGCGGCTCTTCCGAGACGTGTCCAAGAAACTAGAGGTCCCAACTCGCGTTATTTCGGGAGCTAGCGATCTTTTGCGGCCATCTTGATGACGTCAGAATTGACCTAAATATTGCTATTTGGCCAAATATTGCGAATTGACCCCTTCCCCACACACAAACCCTCTTGAGTGATATCTACTCTATCAATTTCTGTCATAAAATCGCATAACATTTTTTTGACCAAAATTGCCAGTGCTCACAGGGAGCTCCCTGTGAGAAATTTTAATTTTTGACCCCTTTTGAAAAGTGGTTTTCATGGAATCAGTGGATGCGGGCGGCTCTTCCGAGACGTGTCCAACAAACTAGAGGTCCCAACTCGCGTTATTTCGGGAGCTAGCGATCTTTTGCGGCCATCTTGATGACGTCAGAATTGACCTAAATATTGCTATTTGGCCAAATATTGCGAATTAACCCCTTCCCCACACACAAACCCTCTTGAGTGATATCTACTCTATCAATTTCTGTCATAAAATCGCATAAAATTTTTTTGACCAAAATTGCCAGTGCTCACAGGGAGCTCCCTGTGAGAAATTTTAATTTTTGACCCCTTTTGAAAAGTGGTTTTCATGGAATCAGTGGATGCGGGCGGCTCTTCCGAGACGTGTCCAACAAACTAGAGGTCCCAACTCGCGTTATTTCGGGAGCTAGCGATCTTTTGCGGCCATCTTGATGACGTCAGAATTGACCTAAATATTGCTATTTGGCCAAATATTGCGAATTGACCCCTTCCCCACACACAAACCCTCTTGAGTGATATCTACTCTATCAATTTCTGTCATAAAATCGCATAAAATTTTTTTGACCAAAATTGCCAGTGCTCACAGGGAGCTCCCTGTGAGAAATTTTAATTTTTGACCCCTTTTGAAAAGTGGTTTTCATGGAATCAGTGGATGCGGGCGGCTCTTCCGAGACGTGACCAACAAACTAGAGGTCCCAACTCGCGTTATTTCGGGAGCTAGCGATCTTTTGCGGCCATCTTGATGACGTCAGAATTGACCTAAATATTGCTATTTGCCCAAATATTGCGAAAATACCCCTTCCCCACACACAAACCCTCTTGAGTGATATCTACTCTATCAATTTCTGTCATAAAATCGCATAAAATTTTTTTGACCAAAATTGCCAGTGCTCACAGGGAGCTCCCTGTGAGAAATTTTAATTTTTGACCCCTTTTGAAAAGTGGTTTTCATGGAATCAGTGGATGCGGGCGGCTCTTCCGAGACGTGTCCAACAAACTAGAGGTCCCAACTCGCGTTATTTCGGGAGCTAGCGATCTTTTGCGGCCATCTTGATGACGTCAGAATTGACCTAAATATTGCTATTTGGCCAAATATTGCGAATTGACCCCTTCCCCACACACACACCCTCTTGAGTGATATCTACTCTATCAATTTCTGTCATAAAATCGCATAAAATTTTTTTGACCAAAATTGCCAGTGCTCACAGGGAGCTCCCTGTGAGAAATTTTAATTTTTGACCCCTTTTGAAAAGTGGTTTTCATGGAATCAGTGGATGCGGGCGGCTCTTCCGAGACGTGTCCAACAAACTAGAGGTCCCAACTCGCGTTATTTCGGGAGCTAGCGATCTTTTGCGGCCATCTTGATGACGTCAGAATTGACCTAAATATTGCTATTTGGCCAAATATTGCGAATTAACCCCTTCCCCACACACAAACCCTCTTGAGTGATATCTACTCTATCAATTTCTGTCATAAAATCGCATAAAATTTTTTTGACCAAAATTGCCAGTGCTCACAGGGAGCTCCCTGTGAGAAATTTTAATTTTTGACCCCTTTTGAAAAGTGGTTTTCATGGAATCAGTGGATGCGGGCGGCTCTTCCGAGACGTGTCCAACAAACTAGAGGTCCCAACTCGCGTTATTTCGGGAGCTAGCGATCTTTTGCGGCCATCTTGATGACGTCAGAATTGACCTAAATATTGCTATTTGGCCAAATATTGCGAATTGACCCCTTCCCCACACACAAACCCTCTTGAGTGATATCTACTCTATCAATTTCTGTCATAAAATCGCATAAAATTTTTTTGACCAAAATTGCCAGTGCTCACAGGGAGCTCCCTGTGAGAAATTTTAATTTTTGACCCCTTTTGAAAAGTGGTTTTCATGGAATCAGTGGATGCGGGCGGCTCTTCCGAGACGTGACCAACAAACTAGAGGTCCCAACTCGCGTTATTTCGGGAGCTAGCGATCTTTTTCGGCCATCTTGATGACGTCAGAATTGACCTAAATATTGCTATTTGCCCAAATATTGCGAAAATACCCCTTCCCCACACACAAACCCTCTTGAGTGATATCTACTCTATCAATTTCTGTCATAAAATCGCATAACATTTTTTTGACCAAAATTGCCAGTGCTCACAGGGAGCTCCCTGTGAGAAATTTTAATTTTTGACCCCTTTTGAAAAGTGGTTTTCATGGAATCAGTGGATGCGGGCGGCTCTTCCGAGACGTGTCCAACAAACTAGAGGTCCCAACTCGCGTTATTTCGGGAGCTAGCGATCTTTTGCGGCCATCTTGATGACGTCAGAATTGACCTAAATATTGCTATTTGGCCAAATATTGCGAATTGACCCCTTCCCCACACACAAACCCTCTTGAGTGATATCTACTCTATCAATTTCTGTCATAAAATCGCATAAAATCTTTTTGACCAAAATTGCCAGTGCTCACAGGGAGCTCCCTGTGAGAAATTTTAATTTTTGACCCCTTTTGAAAAGTGGTTTTCATGGAATCAGTGGATGCGGGCGGCTCTTCCGAGACGTGTCCAACAAACTAGAGGTCCCAACTCGCGTTATTTCGGGAGCTAGCGATCTTTTGCGGCCATCTTGATGACGTCAGAATTGACCTAAATATTGCTATTTGGCCAAATATTGCGAATTGACCCCTTCCCCACACACAAACCCTCTTGAGTGATATCTACTCTATCAATTTCTGTCATAAAATCGCATAAAATTTTTTTGACCAAAATTGCCAGTGCTCACAGGGAGCTCCCTGTGAGAAATTTTAATTTTTGACCCCTTTTGAAAAGTGGTTTTCATGGAATCAATGGATGCGGGCGGCTCTTCCGAGACGTGTCCAACAAACTAGAGGTCCCAACTCGCGTTATTTCGGGAGCTAGCGATCTTTTGCGGCCATCTTGATGACGTCAGAATTGACCTAAATATTGCTTTTTGGCCAAATATTGCGAATTGACCCCTTCCCCACACACAAACCCTCTTGAGTGATATCTACTCTATCAATTTCTGTCATAAAATCGCATAAAATTTTTTTGACCAAAATTGCCAGTGCTCACAGGGAAATTTTAATTTTTGACCCCTTTTGAAAAGTGGTTTTCATGCAATCAGTGGATGCGGGCGGCTCTTCCGAGACGTGTCCAACAAACTAGAGGTCCCAACTCGCGTTATTTCGGGAGCTAGCGATCTTTTTCGGCCATCTTGATGACGTCAGAATTGACCTAAATATTGCTATTTTGCCAAATATTGCGAATTGACCCCTTCCCCACACACAAACCCTCTTGAGTGATATCTACTCTATCAATTTCTGTCATAAAATCGCATAAAATTTTTTTGACCAAAATTGCCAGTGCTCACAGGGAGCTCCCTGTGAGAAATTTTAATTTTTGACCCCTTTTGAAAAGTGGTTTTCATGGAATCAGTGGATGCGGGCGGCTCTTCTGAGACGTGTCCAACAAACTAGAGGTCCCAACTCGCGTTATTTCGGGAGCTAGCGATCTTTTGCGGCCATCTTGATGACGTCAGAATTGACCTAAATATTGCTATTTGGCCAAATATTGCGAATTGACCCCTTCCCCACACACAAACCCTCTTGAGTGATATCTACTCTATCAATTTCTGTCATAAAATCGCATAAAAATTTTTTGACCAAAATTGCCAGTGCTCACAGGGAGCTCCCTGTGAGAAATTTTAATTTTTGACCCCTTTTGAAAAGTGGTTTTCATGGAATCAGTGGATGCGGGCGGCTCTTCCGAGACGTGTCCAACAAACTAGAGGTCCCAACTCGCGTTATTTCGGGAGCTAGCGATCTTTTGCGGCCATCTTGATGACGTCAGAATTGACCTAAATATTGCTATTTGGCCAAATATTGCGAATTGACCCCTTCCCCACACACAAACCCTCTTGAGTGATATCTACTCTATCAATTTCTGTCATAAAATCGCATAAAATTTTTTTGACCAAAATTGCCAGTGCTCACAGGGAGCTCCCTGTGAGAAATTTTAATTTTTGACCCCTTTTGAAAAGTGCTTTTCATGGAATCAGTGGATGCGGGCGGCTCTTCCGAGACGTGTCCAACAAACTAGAGGTCCCAACTCGCGTTATTTCGGGAGCTAGCGATCTTTTTCGGCCATCTTGATGACGTCAGAATTGACCTAAATATTGCTATTTGCCCAAATATTGCGAATTGACCCCTTCCCCACACACAAACCCTCTTGAGTGATATCTACTCTATCAATTTCTGTCATAAAATCGCATAAAATTTTTTTGACCAAAATTGCCAGTGCTCACAGGGAGCTCCCTGTGAGAAATTTTAATTTTTGACCACTTTTGAAAAGTGGTTTTCATGGAATCAGTGGATGCGGGCGGCTCTTCCGAGACGTGACCAACAAACTAGAGGTCCCAACTCGCGTTATTTCGGGAGCTAGCGATCTTTTGCGGCCATCTTGATGACGTCAGAATTGACCTAAATATTGCTATTTGCCCAAATATTGCGAAAATACCCCTTCCCCACACACAAACCCTCTTGAGTGATATCTACTCTATCAATTTCTGTCATAAAATCGCATACAATTTTTTTGACCAAAATTGCCAGTGCTCACAGGGAGCTCCCTGTGAGAAATTTTAATTTTGGACCCCTTTTGAAAAGTGGTTTTCATGGAATCAGTGGATGCGGGCGGCTCTTCCGAGACGTGTCCAACAAACTAGAGGTCCCAACTCGCGTTATTTCGGGAGCTAGCGATCTTTTGCGGCCATCTTGATGACGTCAGAATTGACCTAAATATTGCTATTTGGCCAAATATTGCGAATTGACCCCTTCCCCACACACAAACCCTCTTGAGTGATATCTACTCTATCAATTTCTGTCATAAAATCGCATAAAATTTTTTTGACCAAAATTGCCAGTGCTCACAGGGAGCTCCCTGTGAGAAATTTTAATTTTTGACCCCTTTTGAAAAGTGGTTTTCATGGAATCAGTGGATGCGGGCGGCTCTTCCGAGACGTGTCCAACAAACTAGAGGTCCCAACTCGCGTTATTTCGGGAGCTAGCGATCTTTTGCGGCCATCTTGATGACGTCAGAATTGACCTAAATATTGCTATTTGGCCAAATATTGCGAATTAACCCCTTCCCCACACACAAACCCTCTTGAGTGATATCTACTCTATCAATTTCTGTCATAAAATCGCATAAAATTTTTTTGACCAAAATTGCCAGTGCTCACAGGGAGCTCCCTGTGAGAAATTTTAATTTTTGACCCCTTTTGAAAAGTGGTTTTCATGGAATCAGTGGATGCGGGCGGCTCTTCCGAGACGTGTCCAACAAACTAGAGGTCCCAACTCGCGTTATTTCGGGAGCTAGCGATCTTTTGCGGCCATCTTGATGACGTCAGAATTGACCTAAATATTGCTATTTGCCCAAATATTGCGAATTGACCCCTTCCCCACACACAAACCCTCTTGAGTGATATCTACTCTATCAATTTCTGTCATAAAATCGCATAAAATTTTTTTGACCAAAATTGCCAGTGCTCACAGGGAGCTCCCTGTGAGAAATTTTAATTTTTGACCCCTTTTGAAAAGTGGTTTTCATGGAATCAGTGGATGCGGGCGGCTCTTCCGAGACGTGACCAACAAACTAGAGGTCCCAACTCGCGTTATTTCGGGAGCTAGCGATCTTTTGCGGCCATCTTGATGACGTCAGAATTGACCTAAATATTGCTATTTGCCCAAATATTGCGAAAATACCCCTTCCCCACACACAAACCCTCTTGAGTGATATCTACTCTATCAATTTCTGTCATAAAATCGCATAAAATTTTTTTGACCAAAATTGCCAGTGCTCACAGGGAGCTCCCTGTGAGAAATTTTAATTTTTGACCCCTTTTGAAAAGTGGTTTTCATGGAATCAGTGGATGCGGGCGGCTCTTCCGAGACGTGTCCAACAAACTAGAGGTCCCAACTCGCGTTATTTCGGGAGCTAGCGATCTTTTGCGGCCATCTTGATGACGTCAGAATTGACCTAAATATTGCTATTTGCCCAAATATTGCGAATTGACCCCTTCCCCACACACAAACCCTCTTGAGTGATATCTACTCTATCAATTTCTGTCATAAAATCGCATAAAATTTTTTTGACCAAAATTGCCAGTGCTCACAGGGAGCTCCCTGTGAGAAATTTTAATTTTTGACCCCTTTTGAAAAGTGGTTTTCATGGAATCAGTGGATGCGGGCGGCTCTTCCGAGACGTGTCCAACAAAACTAGAGGTCCCAACTCGCGTTTATTTCGGGAGCTAGCGATCTTTTGCGGCCATCTTGATGACGTCCAGAATTGACCTAAATATTGCTATTTGGCCAAATATGCGAATTGACCCCTTCCCCACACACACACCCTCTTGAGTGATATCTACTCTATCAATTTCTGTCATAAAAATCGCAATAAAGTTTTTTGACCAAAATTGCCAGTGCTCACAGGGAGCTCCCTGTGAGAAATTTTAATTTTGGACCCCTTTTGAAAAGTGGTTTCATGGAATCAGTGGATGCGGGCGGCTCTTCCGAGACGTGTCCAACAAACTAGAGGTCCCAACTCGCGTTATTTCGGGAGCTAGCGATCTTTTGCGGCCATCTTGATGACGTCAGAATTGACCTAAATATTGCTATTTGCCCAAATATTGCGAATTAACCCCCTTCCCCACACACAAACCCTCTTGAGTGATATCTACTCTATCAATTTCTGTCATAAAATCGCATAAAATTTTTTTGACCAAAATTGCCAGTGCTCACAGGGAGCTCCCTGTGAGAAATTTTAATTTTTGACCCCTTTTGAAAAGTGCTTTTCATGGAATCAGTGGATCGGGGCGGCTCTTCCGAGACGTGTCCAACAAACTAGAGGTCCCAACTCGCGTTATTTCGGGAGCTAGCGATCTTTTGCGGCCATCTTGATGACGTCAGAATTGACCTAAATATTGCTATTTGGCCAATATTGCGAATTGACCCCTTCCCCACACACAAACCCTCTTGAGTGATATCTACTCTATCAATTCTGTCATAAATATCGCATAAAATTTTTTTGACCAAAATTGCCAGTGCTCACAGGGAGCTCCCTGTGAGAAATTTTAATTTTTGACCCCTTTTTGAAAAGTGGTTTTCATGGAATCAGTGGATGCGGGCGGCTCTTCCGAGACGTGACCAACAAACTAGAGGTCCCAACTCGCGTTATTTCGGGAGCTAGCGATCTTTTTCGGCCATCTTGATGACGTCAGAATTGACCTAAATATTGCTATTTGCCCAAATATTGCGAAAATACCCCTTCCCCACACACAAACCCTCTTGAGTGATATCTACTCTATCAATTTCTGTCATAAAATCGCATAACATTTTTTTGACCAAAATTTGCCAGTGCTCACAGGGAGCTCCCTGTGAGAATTTTAATTTTTACCCCTTTTGAAAAGTGGTTTTCATGGAATCAGTGGATGCGGGCGGCTCTTCCGAGACGTGTCCAACAAACTAGAGGTCCCAACTCGCGTTATTTCGGGAGCTAGCGATCTTTTGCGGCCATCTTGATGACGTCAGAATTGACCTAAAATATTGCTATTTGGCCAAATATTGCGAATTGACCCCTTCCCCCACACACAAACCCTCTTGAGTGATATCTACTCTATCAATTTCTGTCATAAAATCGCATACAATGTTTTTGACCAAAATTGCCAGTGCTCACAGGGAGCTCCCTGTGAGAAATTTTAATTTTTGACCCCTTTTGAAAAGTGGTTTCATGGAATCAGTGGATGCGGGCGGCTCTTCCGAGACGTGTCCAACAAACTAGAGGTCCCAACTCGCGTTATTTCGGGAGCTAGCGATCTTTTGCGGCCATCTTGATGACGTCAGAATGACCTAAATATTGCTATTTGGCCAAATATTGCGAATTGACCCCTTCCCCACACACAAAACCCTCTTGAGTGATATCTACTCTATCAATTTCTGTCATAAAATCGCATAAAATTTTTTTGACCAAAATTGCCAGTGCTCCACAGGGAGCTCCCTGTGAGAAATTTTAATTTTTGACCCCTTTTGAAAAGTGATTTTCATGGAATCAATGGATGCGGGCGGCTCTTCCGAGACGTGTCCAACAAACTAGAGGTCCCAACTCGCGTTATTTCGGGAGCTAGCGATCTTTTGCGGCCATCTTGATGACGTCAGAATTGACCTAAATATTGCTTTTTGGCCAAATATTGCGAATTGACCCCTTCCCCACACACCAAACCCTCTGAGTGATATCTACTCTATCAATTTCTGTCATAAAATCGCATAAAATTTTTTGACCAAAATTGCCAGTGCTCACAGGGAGCTCCCTGTGAGAAATTTTAATTTTTGACCCCTTTTGAAAAGTGGTTTTCATGCAATCAGTGGATGCGGGCGGCTCTTCCGAGGACGTGTCCAACAAACTAGAGGTCCCAACTCGCGTTATTTCGGGAGCTAGCGATCTTTTGCGGCCATCTTGATGACGTCAGAATTGACCTAAATATTGCTATTTGGCCAATATTGCGAATTGACCCCCTTCCCCACACACAAACCCTCTTGAGTGATATCTACTCTATCAATTTCTGTCATAAATCGCATAAAAATTTTTTGACCAAATTTGGCCAGTGCTCACAGGGAGCTCCCTGTGAGAAATTTTAATTTTTGACCCCTTTTGAAAAGTAGTTTTCATGGAATCAGTGGATGCGGGCGGCTCTTCCGAGACGTGGGTCCATCAAACTAGAGGTCCCAACTCGCGTTATTTCGGGAGC